>VDFB02382755.1:0-25098 GCA_007258455.2 Sequoia sempervirens
CTCATTTTATTGTTCTTCTCGTTTCCTTTCTGCTTTCGATGTTAATAGAATTCAAAATTTAATTCCCTTTCTTATATTTCTTTAGTGGTTTAACATACATTATTTACAATATTAAATATAACATTAATATCAATATTATAATATCTCTTCTCTTACCGATTCGTTCATTCTTTTGCTCTTTCCATATCTATTTCCTCCCATTTTTCCATCTTTTGATTTCTCACTAAGTGGTCGTCCTTAAATTGGTGTTCGGGCTTAAATAGTTACCATTAACAATATTAATTAGAATTATAATTATAATTAGATATAATTATAATTAGATATTATAATTAAAATTAAATTGGTGTTCTAATTAGAATCATATTATAATTAAAATTATAATATTGTTAATGTTTTAATGATTTATTAAATTATTGTTCAATATTATCATTTATCTTTGTGTTCCATTTCATACATTCCTCTTTTGTTCATTTCTTATCTATTTTCTTCTTTTTTGTCATTTTGATTTCTTATTATATTAATTAGAATTCTAATTATAATTAGATATAATTAGATATAATTATAATTAGAATTAGAATTCTAATTATATTTAGATATTATAATTAGAATTATAATTATAATTAAATTGGTGTTCTAATTAGAATTATATTATAATCAAAATTATAATATTGTTAATGTTTTAATGAATTATAAAATTATTGCTCAATATTATAATTTATCTTTGCTTTCCATTTAATACATTCCTCTTTTGTTCATTTCTTATCTATTTTCCTCTTTTTCTATTCTGATTTGGGCTTAATAGATACCATTTTTAATTCCTCTTTTGTTCATTTTTTATTGTTCTCTTTTGTGTCTTTCATTTTTCGTTTTGCTCCTTTTTTCCAATGTTTCCGTTTGTTTTTCCTTCGTATTTTTTCTCTCGTATTCTTCCTCTCTAATTATAATCTAATTAATTTTAATTAGATTATAATTAGAATTCTAATAATTATAATTACAATTATAATCAGATATTATAATTATAATTATAATTATAATTAAATTGGTGTTCTAATTAGAATTATCTATTTGGCCTTGGCTTTGTTGTTTTTATTCATTGGTCTTTTTGTACCACTTATTTTTTATGTTAATCTCTTTTAATTATTAATTGAGGTTACAAAAATTGTTTCATAGCTTCTCTATTTGAATTATCTTTAATTTTATAGTAAAAATTTTAACCTTATTATTTAATATTACATATCATCTTAGTTTCCGTTTGTTTATCTACTTTTCAATTTCTCTCGCTTGTCTCTTGTTGAATTTGCTCTAAGTTGTAGTCCTCTCTCAATTGTTTGGTGTCTTTCAATTTTTCTTTTGCTCCATTTTGTCAATAATTTTTCTCTCTTATATTTTTCTTTCCTATTCTCTTCCTCTCTATTTTTCATTTTTTCAATTTTCTTACCTTACCTCTCTTATCTCGGTGTTTGTACCCATCTCTCTCCTCAACCTCTCACTTCTCTTCCTTTTAAGCAAAGTTAAGTCTGCATCTAATCATTTCTCATTTCCTGTGCTCTCTAGCATCTTGATGATGGATCACTGAGTGTGATCCGAAACGTTGATGAAAAAAGCTCTAACACAATCAAAAATCCAGAAATTAACAATCTTCAGCACTATGGATTGTGGAAATCTAATAGCATTAATAAACTCAATACTGGTTTAGACGTCCACCAAGCAATAAATGATAGAGGACGTTTGGGAGAAGGGGGAGGAAGGAGAGGATGGCGTGTAAAAGAGGCAATTGGCAGGTGAAAAGCTAAATTCCATAACTGTTGACAGCATCCTCCCTGCCTGCGCTAAAGGAGAGCTTTCCTTCTGTTTTCCCCGGTGGTAGTTAAATCGAAAGAATAGATAGCAGTGGCTGCGACCAGAGGATTCGATACAGCTCGAGCATCTGCTCAAGGTGAATGTCGAACCAGTATGGACATTGATCAAGTTTTGAAGACAGAAATCAAATATAAGTAGGAGCTGCAATGTATTATCAAGGGATGGAAGCTCATGCTTGATTGAAGTACTTGCTAGTGGTGCGATGGACTTTGGAGCTAGAATTTCGGGACATATTGCCAAGTTTGGATCAACCGATGCCTTCCACGAAGGAATTGTTGAACGTTTGCTTTCTTTTCTCCCAACGTAGACTTTCTCTTGAACATACTCTCATTTCTAGCCATTAGTTGCATCAGCATGCTCACCTAAACTGGCTTGTCAAGACAGAGACGAGGGTAAGCAATGGAAGGCACTTGGACTCCCGTTTTATTAGTGCACACTCACGTAGCCATGATTGTACCAGGGTATCATTTGAGTGAGGGTACTTCACTTCACTGCTGAGAAGTTTTCTATTCAAGCTGGTTCACGATTAAGGGTTCTCCTCCCTTGCATCGAAGCCATCTTGACTTTGACTGGCGATTTAATGAGGCAATGGCTGCCTATTCGAGGATCCTGATACAGACATTTTAGCAGTTTATGACGATGATTCAACAAAGTTGGAGTTCATGTCTCTCGTGCACGTAGGCGAGGCTCCCACTTAGGCTGATGTATGCATGACATGTTGTCAACATTCCAGATGTAGGTTTTATATCCATGAAGAGGGCAGCGTGGAACTAGCTGAGTAGATTTCTGCGGCTACATCAGAATGTTTTCACCTAGAGATGAGTACCCTCCTTCACCATTTCTTTCCTAAAATAGTACTCTTGCAGCTGAGAGGCATGGATCTATTTGATTTGGGTTTGTCTGAATGAAGCATTAGATAATTTCTCCCATTTCTCGCATGTTTTTCCTCGCGCATGTTCTACATTTCTTTATGACATTTTGTCCACAGTCCAGGTGTCCTGTCTGTTAAAAAAATAATCTATTACATTGTTAGATTGTTAGCGTGGGAAGTTAAGCGTAGGCAGTTCTCTTTAACTGTTTTTTGTTTTCTTTCAACCATTCAACTGCTTCCGCTATTGCATAAAAATGCAGATGTATTCCTTGAATATTAATCAATAATAAATAAAAGTATTATGCATTTTTACAAGAACTGGTATCAGAGCACTGGAGCGATTCAATGGCATTGGAGCGATGCTGCGTCTGAGTGTTTACACGTGCGTTTGAATGTGAAGATGACTGCGTATTGTTCTCCGGCTACCCTAACATGAAAGACATTGAAGATGTTCACAACAGCAATGGCGTAGAGATCGTAAGAATTTGTAGAGCACAGTTATCAGAGTGCACAATGTTCTGTTCCTGTGACTGGCGATGGAAGGAGTGCGACAAGGCATAAAGGCTACGTTGAAATCTGCAGAAGAATTGTTGGTTGCCAATAGAAATTGCGTAAGACTGATCAAAATCTACCTGTGTAGATATGTTGTGCTAGGGAGGAGTGGACGTTGGTTATATTTGCAGAATAATAACATAGAAATGTGAAATATTTGATCATACTCTTGAACATGTGAAAAGCGCGTAGAATTATTTACTGTTGTGCATGGAGAATAGACTGCAGTTTTATTTTTATTGTTGTATGAAAGAGGAGATGGTGTAGTTTATTTTGATGAAGTTATTATTTGGATTTGGATTTTTAGAGGTGTGAACATTTTTTAAATCAGTTTATTTAAAGGTGGTGTGGAAGCTTTGTGGTAAGGGTGCATTATTGGTTAAACCTGGGTTTTTTTTGTTATCGATCTATTCAAGATGAATGGTGTACCTACCAAAGGAGTTAATCAAGTTTATGTGATTGCCACTTTGTGAGTGGGGTTGATGTAAGAAATTTTGATGATAAGTATTTTGAAAGGAAGGTACTAGTTGAACAAGTACTCAAGACGAAAGAAGTTATTTCTGGTTTGATGTATTATTTGAATGTTGGATATTCTGTAAGATTTGGAATGAAGCCTCACAAGTTCGTACTTTGAGCCACCATATTGGAGGTTGGTGGCACTGAAAGATGGAGATTGCATTATCTCAAGTTAGTTTCTTGCTTTGAGATGATGCTTTGTATGAGAAGCATTTTTGGTTTTTGTTTTTTGTTTTTCCTTATTGTTGCTGAGAGATTTGAAGATACATGTATTGTGAAGTTTGGTTTTTGGAGGCAAGGGGTTTCGTGTAGAGCTCAATATGGATGGTTGTCCAACTAACACTCAAGGTTGTGATCCAAATTATACCCTTCTGAGGGTCATTAGACAACTTGATGGAGCCATGTGTTTGAAGAGCTTAATATGGATTGTTGTCGAATAATTTAGGAATATGTGATTTGGCAGTTCATGGGAGGAAGAACTCAAGAATTTAGCTAGGGGCTACACCTTTCTGAGGGTCACAAGGCAACTTGATGGAGTTCCACCTGATTTAGGATTTGTTTCTTTAAGGAAGACCTTCACAAAGATGTATAAATATTTTGTAATTAACAATTTTTGTTATGTAAACCTTAAGGGGGGGTCTCGACGTAAAACTAAATTGTAAGGTTTTAGGGATACACTTAGAGGAACAATGTAATAAGGGGGGGGAATGTTAGCAAAATAATGTATTAGATTGTTAGATTGTTAGTGTGGGAAGTTAAGCATAAGAAGTTAAGTGTAGGCAGTTAAGCATAGGTAGTTCTCCTTAATTTTTTTTTTTTTCCTTTCAACCGTTCAATTGCTTCCACTATTGCATAAAAATGCAAATATATTTCTTGAATATTAATCAATAGTAAATAAAATTATTATACATTTTTACAATAGTGTCTAACCATAGATATTGCTATCATAAGAGATCTTCGAGAATTTTGTGTTAGCTAAAATATGTAGCTTATCGAATTAGTAATCGTGAATTGAAATCATCTTATTTAGTAAGGCTTCATTGCATGATTATTTGAGATGGTAACAAGAATGTTCTTATCATGTCTCAAAACATATGGATTATCATATTATATAATTCTTATCTTGAAACATCTTAGTGTATAATTTGTACTAGACAAGTAGATTGGAATAGGAAAGTCTTGTCTTAGGGGAAGTATGTTAACCTCTATTTCTAGAGAACTTGTATGGTCTGTGTGACTATTAACATTACCAAATTTATTAGGAGTATCTTCATATGATGATCTAATAGATACATTGTTTCAACATCTCGAGCATGACTTAGATATTGATTGGGCTTAAGCAAGTTTATAATTATTGTTGTATGAATTTTTGTAATTGGATAATGTACTAAATTTTGTATATCGTATTTTTCTTGAAGAAAATAGTTTTAAAGACTATGACAATGGTATATGAAATGAACTTTTGTTTAATAAGTCGAAGTATAAGATTAGTGGATAATTTTTAAACATGACTTTCATATATTTGGTAATTATATTGAAGAACATTTTATGATATTGTTGGTATTCTAACGTGACAGTATCTACAATTATAAGAAGTATTTAGTTATAAGTGTCAAGTGCAAATATTATATAATTTGAGAGCCAAGATATTACAAGAATAATAGGTTACACCATAAGATAAAATGAATTCAAAAGATTAAGAATATTATTACCACTAATATTATGGAGCGTATATATTTACATGAAGATATGGTGACCATAGCATTGTGAATTCTTTCAAGTATGACTCTGACATTGATTATTCTTAACAAAAAAATTTAATGATTGGCATATGCCTTTCAAGCTTCAAAAGGAATTTATGTGGCCTTGTTGATGCATAATGTGATCCCCCTAGGAGGGTGTCATAAGTGAGTATGATACTAGATGTATAGAACTATATTCTAGTGGAACCTCACTTGGACATGTCTCAAGTCTTCTTGCATTATTGACACATGATAATAATATTTTACTACTTTATAGGGATACATATACTAAATATTAACATCATATTCTTAGATGGAGTTAGATTTCTTGAGCAACCTCGTATGTAGGTATGCTTGAGTCTCCATGCTTAGAGAGTTATATCTTGGATAACATTACTATTGAAAAAACCTAACTAATCCTTATTCTCCCACACAAGAGAATATTAATGTATATAGAACCTTGGTGGGTTTGCAAGGAAGAATTAATGTTAGTTTACTAAGTTTTAATTAACTTCCTTTGGGTGGATAGTTGTATCACCCTTATTTATTAATTAGATGATGGGTATTGTAGGAAAGAATTCTAAGTGTATGTTCCTTGAGGGGGAGAACTATGTGTGACTTATCTCATTTAGAAGCAAGTACGTAGGTGGTCCTTTGGTGAAGGATCCCTTGTGACGTCAATTCTAGATGAAGAGTGTTTAGGGGAAATACATCTAAGTTTTTTCATTTTCCTAACTTGTTTGACATTGTCTCTTTAGTAGGCTTCACTTTGAGGCTAAAATGGGTATTAGATTGTTATGAATTACTTAAGAAAAATTGTTAACATGTATTTAGTACATAATATTCTTTTGAATAGAAATCTAAATGAAGTGAATGAATTTGACTAATTTATAGTTTGTATTTTTTATGTGTACATGTTGAGTAGAGGTCATCTTATGTTAGTTCAATGTGATTCTTATGTGTTTATGAAATTCAACTATAGACCTATCAGAACCTATTTATAGCATCTTGAATCAGTTGATTGTGATATACTCAAGTACTTGTGAATCATGTTGTGTAATTTTTTGGGATAGAAATGACCCAAGTGTGAACCTATGAGATATTTGAGCAATGAATGATGCTTGGGCTAGTATTAGGGATTATCTAGAATTCACCTAGTTCATGGATGTGAAGGATTGCAAAGGGCTACCCTAATTATGATAGAGGAGAAATTGTGTAGTAGTTACCCTACCATGCAGGTAACGGTAACCAAAACTAATCATTGTATAGGGATGGTTCACTAGCAGTCACCTATAGCATGGGGGTGATTGATGCCAAGTTTTACCTAAGTTGTCAAAAAGACAGTTAAAATTATCACTAAAGTCACAAGGTGGTATATGTCAAAAGCTACTTCTTCCTAGGTGGACAGACTTATCACTAGTGGCCTATAGGAAATTGTATTTGGAATCCATTGGACTAGGTAGGTCTATAGTTGTGTAAATATCACTTGCATTTATAAGAACTTTGGGATGGAGGGTAAACCCCTAATGTAGTATACGACACATTAAATTTTTTTCACAAATGTCCAATGATATACATGACCCTATTGGGATTGATGATGGACCCACGATGTAGTTTGTGATACAGTGAATCCTCTTCATATTTTCTCAATGGTGTAAAAGGCCACAAGAAAGGATAGACCCACAATGTAGAGCATGATGCTTTGATGTTCCTTTGTCCATCTAAGATGCACTATGGGTAGATGTTAGTCAGCCATTATGGATGTGTTAGTCATTCACTATGTATATGTCAATCACTCATTGTGCAAATGGTCTCAAGTTTTATGTACAATTTTACAAATTCCCTTGTTAGTGATGACATCACATAGCATGGGTTTCTTGATAGTCGTTATAGATAGCGGTAGATAGGGAAAAAGGATGGGACCCATGGTGTAGTATGGGATGCATCAACATTTATCTTTCAAGTGAGACATTCTTATGAGCTTATGTGATTTTGAATTAAGTAGTGGGATGATGCTTGCAATAGGTTGTATCTAATTTCACTTTATCTATTTTTTATTGTAAAAAAGTGATGTTTGTTTGGATTTCTCTCACCAGATATATGTGATGGATGCTTAATCTAGTCACTATTGTACTTGTGATGTGTGTATGAACTAGTCACTATTGTACTTGTGATATGTGTATGAGTTGGTCACTATCGTACTATGATATGTGTACATGATCTAGTTAATGTTATACTTGTGATGTGCACATGAGTCAATCACTGTTGTACTTGTGGTGGGTATGAGCTAGACACCTTGTGTATATGTGATGTATGCTTGATAAATTCATTGTGTGTGATTTTGGGATTATGAAATGATATGACCCCTATATGAATTTGTGTGTTTTTACATTAATGTTTGGTGTGGTGTGGAACAAACACTTGATGGAAATTTGTTATCATCCTATTATAATTGGACTAAGTTAATAGCTTATACTTATTGTATAGTCATGATTTAAAGGTGAGATCATAAGCAGAGAATTAAATCTCTCTAACATTAGTGTGAAAACTATCAAGCCTCTAATTTCCCAAAGAGGATATATAGGTAGGGGCACCATGAATGAACCTTCAAGGTTTAGGTTTGGGTTTAGGGATGAACCTAACCTTGGGAGCTTACCACTTTTGCATGTGAGAATGGAAGCAATGATGTTGAGATTACACAACCATGCTAAATGGAGAAGCTATGAAGTCAATACTTCTAAGCTACATGGACAATGTTTGGTTGATTAAGTTGATAATCATTGTGAAATAGAAAAAATGTAGCAACCAAGGGGCATATCTTACACATTTGTACATGTGATATGGTAGAAATTCCCTGAATAATTTTTTAATCTATAAATTAAATTTTTATTATTAATAATTGTCCATAGACTCTTGCATAGTCCATAACATGTGTTAAATTAAAAATGACAATGATATGGGATATTACTTTCATATTTCTCTAGGAATAAATTATTTATTTCCAATGGTTGTTTGTCTAGATAAATGTTCTGCAATCTCAATATCTAATTATGTCTTTTTTCTTTCTATTCTTTCTTTCCTTAATCCTTTTTTATTTTATTTATGATCTAGTTGGTTTAGGAGTAGATTATTTTTCTCCTTTAATTTGAGCTTGATCATAACCCATGGCCATTTCTACATAATCTTCGCAAGGCTCATTTTGATAATATCTCATTTGTCATTGTGCTATACTTGCACAACCAATACTTGGGAACATTGAGTCCTTGGGGAGACTCTAAATATTCTTCCAAGAGAGGAAATATTCCCATAATTCATAAGTTGTTATCTCAAGAAATTCTGAGATGCACAAAAACCATAGTGAAAAAATGGGTCGTTTGAGGAATTAGCAAATTCCCAAAAGATGTGAGGGAAAAGGATCCATTTTACATATATCTAGGCTAATTAAATAAATGTAATCAATAATAACATAATTTATGTAGATTCAATTATGGATCTAAGTTAGGATTTGCTAAATTGAATTAATTATTTTCATAAATTAAATTGGAAAGGGATATGACACTTAGCTTCAAGAATGTTGATAAAGTTTGATGTTAATCCTATGCAAAAAAAAATCTCATCAATGTTTATAGAATGATGTAATTCATTTGGTTGTTGTCTCAAAATAGAAGAGCCTCTAAATTTCCTATGAATCAATCTTAAGTGGCTTGAAGACAATCTTGAGCAACATTGATTTGTGCTCTAATGCATGGATTTGATCTAGTAATTATTGCACCTTAGCTCATCATTACCTATGATGTTTATTGATAAGCAAGGATTGTAGTATTTAAAATTAATTTTTAATAAGTTATTTGATCACTAGGATGGTGTTCCCCTATGTCAACTCCTTATTGGATCAATATTATCAATTTGACCAAATAATCAGAGATAATAGTGTCAAGCATACAAATGGCATATATGATTATGATGCAAATATTTATTCCTTTCAAGCTTCAATTAAATATTCTGTTAGAATGATTACTCCTTTTAGACTTCTTGATTTCCCAACAACCATTAATTGCATAAATAAATTTATTTAAATACCAAAGCATAACAATAATTCACACAAAAATGTACTAAATTGCTTCACAATGATTAGTAAAAATTGTTAAGTGTATATATTTCATACACATAAGCTTTAAGCCTACTTAGGCATCCCATTGACTCTTTCTCACATGAAGTGTCAATGTAGACAGTTGTTTTTAGAGGTGTCAACTCACTTTTGACACTTCTTCCTATACTTTTGGTAGGCAACTCCCCGATAGAAATTGGATACCTCCATTCCTATTTATGTACGCCTTGTTGATCTAATGTACTGATCGACTTTATGTAAACTTTTGTTCATTGTACTTATTGCAAGTTCTTTCATGGTATAGAGCTAGACGAGGAGATTAGCAGGCCGTGAGGTCAATTCATTTAATTATATTTTTGTTTGGATTATTGGTGTGTGTTAACTATCCACAGGAAAGGCGTGCTGGCATTTGAAAGGCGTGACTAGATATTGTGACCCCTGTAATTCTTTGTAGTTTCGGCCTCTCTATTGAAGGCTTGATTTAGGGGTGGTTTCGACCTTTCTTGAGGCAAGTAGTAAGCCACAAAGACTTGTGAATCACCTTCGCTGAGTCATCTCCCCATTGCAGGCCACGATTTGATTTATTCGACATGATTTGCTCTCTGTTCATTGCGTCGGAAGATTAGCAGGGCGTGATTTGGTAATTTGGGGTGTGCTCAGCACTTGACTGTCGATTTGGCCATGCAGTTTAGGAAGATTTGGCGTGAGTAATCGGCGGTTTAGGCAAGGAGCTAGGCGACTTGACACTCGTCAAAATTGGGGAAGGGGCGGCATCACTATGGTTTCCCTTTTCACACTTCCTCGAGAAGTGTTTTTATGTGTTGTGTTTTCCCTTTATTTCTACATGCATTTCTAAGTTCTTCATTTCTGCATTTTTACAAAGTAACTATCTAAAGTCTAGCAGCATGGAGTCTAATGTTACTAAGCTACCCCTACCACCTTTCAATTATCATGATTGAAAGATGAAAGTAATTATTGTGCTTAAGAACAAAGGTTTATATAGGGCAACTATGGGAGTGGAGAGAGAACCTACAGTAGCTAAAGACAAAGAAAAGTTTTTGAACAAGTGTGATCAAACATTTGGCTTCCTAGGTTTAAATTTGTCTCTTGAATTGTTGTTCCATGTTAAGAACTTGAAAACACCAAATGAAGTTTGGGAAGCTCTAAACAAATTATTGGGAAAATAGATGAAATTAGAAGCCATGAGTTGGAAAATCAACTCTTAGGTTTTAGTCCTAGGAGGTTTTCAACTTTACAAGAATTCTTCTCTAAATTTAAATCTTTAAAGTTGCACTTAAAGGATTGTGGAATTGACAAGAAAGCAGATCAATTAATCCTTTCTATAATTTTTAAGTTAGGTCTAGGATTTTTTGTGTTTGCATCAACTTTCCACTCTACTGAACAGACTCTTAGAGACTCATGGTCAATGCCCACACTTGATAACTTTATTTTTGATCTCACAAGGGAGAGAAAAAAGTTAATTCAAATGGGTACTTTGAAGTCTATTAAGCATCGAGCCCTACTTGCAAGAAATGAAACACAAAAAATTCAAAAGGAGAGAAGAAGAACACTAAAAGGGACAAGAAAGTTAAGAAAGAACAATTGATAACTCCAAAAACTCTTCTTGAAGTGAGTCAATTGCTAAGAGAGTTAAATGTGCCTTTTGTAAACATCTTGGACATGATGAACATCAATGCATGTGGAAACAAATTGAGTCTCTCCAACATATTCTAAAAAAGAATAATATAGGGAGCCTACTTGATTCTATCAAGGCATCATCATCAACTCAAGAAAATACTAAGGACAAAGAGAAATCAAAGGGAAAAGCCCTAGTTGCTACAACATCTTCATCTCCATCATGGATTCTAGACTTCGATGCTTCACACCATATGGGTTCTTCATAGGCTATTTTTTCATCCTTAGAGCCATCCAGTATGTCTACAATCACCTTAGGTGATGATACTCCAACATTGGTAAAAGAGAGAAGATTATAAGCTTTATTTTGGGGGATCAAATAAATTCATTAAAATTTATTTTTTGTAAGTATGCACTCCTTATTATAAGCTTCCAAAAAAGTATAATTTTAATTTAATTAAATTAAATTATTATATTTATTTTTTATTTCTTATGAATGTATTTTTTTCACCGAAAATCAACCTCTATGTTCTACGCATGTGGAAAAATAGAAGATTATCAAAAAAAAAAATTGAAAAAATGAGTGCACCAGATATTGAAGTCCTTGATCCAACAAAAATAAATAAATTGAATTTCGATACATACAAAAAAAGTTGAGTTATACGGTCTGCCTATGTTTGAATTGTAATTATTTTTACTTCAAAACTTGATTAAGGGAAAAATATTAAATAAAACACTATGAAACCAATTGGAAGCACTAGATATCATAGTTACAAATCTAAATTAAAAAAAGAAGAAGATAATTTTATCCTTCATCGAAAAAAGGTTGTGTTATACGATGAGCGTCACTCCTTAAAAATGGTGTTTATTGAAAAACTAGTTTTCAAAAGAGATGGAAAAATAAGTGCAATATGATTCCAAAAAAATTGAAAAAAAATATATTTAGAATCTATAGACAAAATTTCACAAATCACTAGTTTGTATCATCTTCAAATTCCTCACAGTTTAGCCGTTATAGGTGTCTGAAACTGAAGATTTATTAAAAAAAATTAGTTTAGTGTCTAGTTTGGCCAAAAATTGTAAACCAGTATTGTGTGGTCACCCTCTTTTTTTCATTTGATAAAAATTTAAAACACATCTTCAGGGATTACACATTTTTTAAGAAGCAATGGACTACTATTTTAGAAGTTTTCCTACTATTTATTATCATGAGCTAAATAAAAAGAAGCTATTTTTAGTTTTTTTCTACATAATAATGTGATGCTTGATTGCATTAGACAAGTCATTTTTAATCATATCTAGAAAACTAGACGTACTATTGTGTTCTTTATAAACTGTTATTTGGAAACTATTACTATAAGGCTTTACTCTAACTTCTTTAAATTTCTTGTTTATTTTTGTAGGTTCAATTCTTGTAACGCCCCGCCGTGTGAACCCCAAAAGACAACAACACAATTTTTTTTTTTCTTTTTTTCTTTTTAAAGTAAACATAACATACATGTAATACACATTAAGTCATGACATAAATTTCATTTAAGTAGATTTACTAACACATACATCCCTTGGGGTACACAAGGAGTCATTACGCGACTTAGATCCACACAACGACAATAAAGAATAAAAGCCAAAGATATAATCCATAACAAAGTAAACATTAACAAATATAACACATACATGAAAATTCATTGATAAGAAACCATCTATGTACATAAATACAACATATACATGATTAACTCAACACAATGAATAACAACTGCCATGGAAAATATCCACATTGAGTTTATCATTACATTAAAATACAATGTTCTAGAGGTACAATGATACAAAAGTGTTTCCAAACATAAATGGAAACCATACACAAGATAACATGATACAAATGAACAGATGAATACAAAGTATCATAACTGGCTCCAAGACAAATACAACTCTGGAGTCGCTGCAACAGCACCAATCTGCACCTCTCGATCCTTAACTAGGGACCCAATGGGGTGCTTAGCACGTTCCACCCAACCATGTGAGTCTGAAGACCCACCCCCTATGCTAGGAGCTAACAAGAAAGAGACCTCAACCAAGAACATCCAAAATAGGGAACCACAAGACTCAACGCCATACAAAAGTATCATAAAACTCAAGGATTAAAATGAATTAATCAACAACATCCAAGAGTCATCAAAATAACTTAAAATCATAAATCTCATCACATAAATCAAAGCAATGACTAGTAAACAAGTAATCAAAGGATGATCATGAAACACTTCCAAATCAAACTGAATTAATAAACATAATACAATTCCAAATTGCAATTAAACAATACAATAACATCATATCATAGTACCAAAAGAGTACAAGGTCATAAGTCAAATATCAAAGAGATCATACAAGATCACAAAGTACACCAAAGATATATCAAGGCAATACTCCATAAATCAATATAAGTCCATTCAACCACAATCTAAACCAACTCCCATAACATACTTCTAGAGGACACAATAAAGTAAAACACTTGGGAAACTAGGGGAGAGTGTCATTGCATAGTCCTACATGGGTTGTCCAGTGCTCTTCCTCTCAACTAGAGGCGTCGATCCCATCTATGGCTGTCCTGTGCCCTTCCTCCCAACTGGAGGCGTCGGTCCATAGGGTGACTCATGCGGAGCCGTAAACCTCTCGTGAAGACGAGGTCACGACCTTGCTGACCACGACCTTCTTAGCCTTCCATTAGTCTGCGAAAGCACTAATGAAGACAAGGCATCCATTTTTAAAATCTTATAATGATATTACTACCCAACCCTCCTAAGTTAATTATTAGGTTTTCACTTGATTACTAACTCACTCGTGGGTTATCCTGTGCCCTTCCCCTTAAACGGGGTGTCGGCCCCCATGAGGAGCCACTCTCCCTAGAGACCCAACCAAAACCAAGAAGAAATAGGGGTTGTACCATTCCAATCATAAACATCAAAATGCAACAACAAAATAATACACGAGGCATAACCCATCTCGCAAATTAAATACCATGACAAAATCTCACAACTCGGTACACCCCATTCATAATACATATCTTAACAGAAACTCAAGATGAAAAAATATAAATTCAACAAAATCACAATCCTCTGGAAGACTCTCACAAAGTTTACACTAAGGTTTCCCCATCAAATAACTGACAACAATAATTGCAAGGCCACAAGAACTATTTTCAATCCAAATATAATGGGTGAATACATCAAAATAAGATCAACAACTTCATCCAGACTACATGATCAACTTCAATACAAAATAATCAAAAATTCAAGAAGATCAACTATCCACAACTTATAAACAAAACACGAGTTCCCAATTATATTGCAACACAAATTAAATGACAAAGGATTTCATGAATCAAAATTAGTCTCCAAAAGCATTCACACCAACATAGAACCATCCAGAAACAATCCTTCAACAAAAAAGGTAAAAGCATGCAACCAGGCAACCAAGAGAGACCTCAATTTCCTCCTCACAAGATACCCATACAGTTGATAAACAAATGACCTTTGACAAAATAAACAAACATGACAACAAGATTTCCCTCGCCTCTGGAAGCCCAAAAATAAATAAAATACTCAAGGACTCACCAACGAGGGTAAGCCAAAACAGTAAGAGTTTCCAATCTACTAACAACACAAATTTGAGAAAAAGAAATCCTCTCAAAACCCGGGAGTAACTCAAGAGAAATTCACACCGAGACAACACCATCAAAATTATCCTACACTCACCAACACTTCCAAGGCACCAAATTGAAGAACACCTTAAATACTCAACCACTCACAACTCCACAAAACACTCGCATAATAAACAACAACCAAAAATTCAAACGAGAACAATTTTTAATAACCAATCAATTAACGACCAGAACTAAATAACTTTACAACTTACCCATCTAAATTATTCAATTAACTAAAACAATTCATGATAACCATCACAAGTATTCTAAAAGATTTATCCATAAAGAGAACTTACAAATCAACCATTAAATGAATATAAAGGAAGTCAATTTTCAAAAGATTAAAAACCCATTTCACCATAAAACTATCCAATTCAAGAACACCCTAATCAATCTCTAACCATGCCCATACATTTAAATTTCCCCTTTCATTTATCAACATAATTGAAAACTACTTAATAGTTGGGTAGTTAACTCATTATCATTTCATAACTACTTATGTTGAAAACATTATTTCCACTCTCCTTTCATCATACTAACTTAACACTCACTTCCAATATTTAAATTAATTGTGAAAACCACTTAAGACCAATTGTTTATACTTTAAAATGATAATAATAACAATACTCTAAATACTTAAACTACATATTAGAACTTACCACCTTAAAATCTTAAATCTATCTATATAAATTTACACACATAAATACCTTTTAAAACACTACATATTTATATATTTTAATTCTTTTTGAGGAGGGAATTTAAAAAGAGAATAGATCTTTTCTAAGAATCCAACAAGTCTACAAGACTCAACTTCATAAAAAGATAACTTATTTAATTCCAAAATAAATTCCATTTCCATATTATACACACTAAAACAAGAATGAAATAATCAATGCTGACATATATTCATAAACTGCCTTTTTACTATATTATACTATCAAAGTTCATAATTTAACAAATTAATAAAAAAAAAATCCTTTCAATTTTCATATTTTCACTATAATAAAATTTTGTTTTATTCATACCAGAAAAATAAACAATCTGGTTACAGAGAAAATTAATTGATTAACTTAACAACTAAATCAATGAAATTTAATTATATGAATTAATAAATATATATATATATACATATACATATTTATAAAAATATACGTGCACATTAAAAGTTAAATAAATTTTCATTTTACAACAAACTAGAGCACATTCATTTCAAATGGGAACCGCCACCAAAGCACGGAAGAATGAACCTAGCTGCGAACAGTCTACGGATTGTCCACAGCAGTCTGAAGGACTACCGTGGACAGTGCGCAACTGTCGCACGGTACAGGTTCTGCTAGGTGGTGGGTACAGCCGAGGCCAAACCACCACTTAGTCACAATTTTATAATACTAAAAAAAATAACATTAACAGTGCCAACAGAAATATGATGAGATTCAAACCTTACGAATTAAATTTTCATTTAATATTTACATATATATATGTATATATATATCTAATATATATATATATACTGTATTAATATTTTTCAAACCAGAGGATAAAAATCAATTGTACAGGTTATTGCACATATATAAATTTATACACATAATGTATTTGGAAAAAAAATATATATATATAAACACAACCCTGAATTCACAGTAAGGAAGTTAATTTTAATTGATTTATTATATTTTTCGGAACAAAGCTACAGTAATACTGGTTATTTCCAGAATCCCAATCAAAGTTTTAATAAACAACAGTCCAAAGCCCCACAATAATTTCATTTAATAAACTATAACCCCGAACCCTGGTAAAAATTTCCTTCAATTGATTAACAGTCCAAAACATTTCTAAAACCCAGCAGATTTTCTTTTCCACAACATTTAATTTCAAACCCTAGGAGAAAATTTTCATACACAGAGAAACAATTTCTATTTTATTTGATGCTACAGGAAGTAAATAATTAAAAATGAAAAGAACCTGACATCCTACGCCTGTAGAAAATCTGTGGAAGTCTTATCCCTTTTGCAGAGCTAAACCTTCACTGCCAATTGTTTCCAGCAACAGATCCAAATCCTCCCTAAATCTGAACCTTCTTCCTCTTTAATTTCTCCAGAAAATAGAACAAGAATGCAATGATGGAAAATGGGTGAATGCAAAATTTCTCCAGAATCCGAACAATAGCCTCCCCCAACAAAGAAACCCCTTAATAAAATCAATACCCAAAAAACCCTTACAATTTCCTCTTCCCGTGAATACCAGAGGTCAAGTCACAAGAAATAAAATGAAAAAAAATAATTGTTACCCCAAATATTCCTTTGTTGCCTTTTTGCATGCCTTTGCATTTCATTTTCTTTTATCATGCATTAAAAAAAAATTAAATAGATTTAAATCCACGAAATTGAACTTTTATTTGTTTATTTATTTATCATCTCCACAAACACTTATTAAATAATCACATGCACATTAAAATAATTAAAATCAACCATTTGCAATATTTCTCAAAATAAATTTAATATTTTCACAACAACTACTAACATATGATATTTTTCACACAATCAAATAACACAGTAATCAATGAAGCACACACAAATACTCACACAAAAGTCCAAAACAACCGACACGGAGGGGTATTACAATTCTTATCCTTGGGATAATGTAAAATCCATGGATTAGCTTTAGCAAATAAAAGAGAAAATTATGTAGTTTCATAATGATAAAATTTTTGGCCAAAGTCAAGGAGTGTTTCATTTTATGAAATAATTACGTTTTATCTCCTTTATCCCTCTAGTGGCTACTTTATAATTCTTGGTAGTTTTTCTTAGGTTTCGCTTTTATCTACCCATTGGTATCTCCTACTATTCGTAATTTTCCTTATTCAATATTAAAAAATATTGTAGGCTTAGTAGGCACAATAGCTAACCCTACCCTTTTTATAAATTTTAACTAGATGAATCTAGCTATCTTGGAGAGACTAATTTACTTGAATCCCTTATTAGGCTATATTCTATGCTAAGAGATAAAATTAATAATAAAAAATTATACAAGCTAAAACTAATAAATTTGTTACAAAATTTGAGCCATAGAATGTTAGTGTGAATTGGGTTATTTCCTAACTAGATATTAGTGAGGACCTATTCACATCATTAATAAGTTTATTTAGAAGTTAGTTTCCTAGGTGACATTCTAAAAACTAGTATTTAATGGGACCATATCTCATTAATTATCATGTAGTTATCTAGGTGTTTAATATTTCTCTCAAGCATTTATAATTGTACATTAGTATGTTCAATGTTTGCAACTAAGGTGGTTATCCAACTACCTCTCTCCTTTTCTTATATAAGGAAGGTTCTTGTACATTGTAAATTATCCTAGATCAATTCATCATAAATCATCATTTGATCAAGTTGTCTTCTTGCTCATAGTGCACTACTTTCTTGTTCATGTGGATGGTATTCTTCTTGGTGATCTATTAAAGACTGCAACTTCAAGTGGATTAATGTTGATTCATATTTCGAGCATAGAAAAATGAAAACCTTCAAAAGTCTAGAATTATTTTTTTTTTAATGTTTGGAGAATGTTTTTCATGAGGAGGTTGGCTCATGTATCCTTGATTTATATTTAAAACAACAAATAATAGTATTTGATAAAATTCAAAATTTAAAATTATGAGATATTGGATGGCCTTGAGGAGGAGAATATGCTTCATGCTAACTTATTAAAATGTCACCAAGTATTTAGGAAAGATCCAAAAAAAATTTCTAACCCTAAAACTAGTATAGGCCTAGAATTTTGAAGGAATTTCTTATGTTCAAAATTTTATGCAAAAGGGAACAAATTATTGGAATTTATCTCTCAGGAAACTAGTGGGAAAGATATTTCAAATACTTATTATGAGTTAAATTCAAATAATAATTACTTTAGTTCTAGCATCATTGTGAAGGCATGAGAGTAGATTGAACAAGAAGGAATGAGATGTGAATGTGATTTGTTGTGCTCTATGGATAGAAATGATGCATTGATGAAAAACACTCATCTAAAGAGGAAGAATACATGACTACATAAAAATATACAAGAATGAAAATTGGTATAGAATTCTTAATCAAGAACTACTGGACATGAGTATCATATATTGGCTTTTATGATTTCAATGTTAAAACATCTTAAATAATTGAAAGGTTGAGGTTATTTCTTGTGAAAATAATTTTGAGAGGTTATTACTTAAGAATGAATCCTTATTTTATAGATTTTCTAATACACAAAGATAATGCTTCTTATGCTAATATTTTTAGTAGTATAGCTTACCATTATTTATTGCTAACTCATTATTTTATTGATTGCGTGCATGTAAATGAGGAGATAGGGGAAGATGGTAATCAATTGCAAGTTATTGAAGGAGACGTGTCTTAATATCATCTCTTACATATGTATGAAAATTATACAAATCAAGGAATTTCCTCCTTTACCTATGTTTTATCCTAAACTTTATTTTGATTATATGGTAATTTGAATATCAAAAATTACATATGGATAGAACATGGTGATTATGACCCCCCTCAACTATTTATCCTCAATGATAAACATCCTAAACATGATCCTAAACCAAATACAATCTTCACATTTGAGTTCAAGGATGTTCTTGTCATCCTCTATGTCAAATTAGTCCAACATATCCTATTTAATGCTTTAAAGAAGCAAAGCAGCCACAATTTTTAGATTTTATTTCTTTAGTCATTGATTTTATGGTATATAGTCACACTAGGAAATTTTTCCTATCTATATAATGTATATATTTCTTTTATTTTCAAGTTAATTTAATTTTTTATTTTGTTTAATCTCCTGCCCATTTTTCCTTACATTACAGGGCTTCCTTCTAATACTTGACTTTGCTAACATTACATAATTCCTTTGATCCATATTTCTTGTTTTTAGAAAAAAATTAGAAAAATGAAAGTTTGAAACCATATACAAGGCTTTGTTAGGCCTATTTGAATTAGAACTACTTCAACAATGTATGGATTTTCTCATAATCAAGAGACACTTAATCACACGTTATATGTGAAATTAAGTTAATTTAAAGTGTCATTTTCTTGATCATTCTACTTTCCAATGGTGATCCCCAATTTGGGTAGAGAAATTCATTGCTATGCAATTGAGCATAAAAATAAAAATTAGAAAAGAAAGAAAATATGAAAATTAAAGAAATATAAAAAAAGAAAAGAAATTGAAATTGTGTAGAAAAATAAATGAGCCTTAATTTCTCTTAGTGATTTTTCCAATGGTGATCCCCAATTTGGGTAGAGAAATTCATTGCTATGCAATTGAGAATAAAAATAAAAATTAGAAAAGAAAGAAAATATGAAAATTAAAGAAATATCAAAAAAGAAAAGAAATTGAAATTGTGTAGAAAAATAAATGAGCCTTAATTTCTCTTAGTGATTTTTGTATCTCAAGTAGGCTTATGGACACTCAGTTGCCAACAAATCTATGTCATGAGTAGGATGAAAGGTCATTTTATCAAGGTTATGGATGCCTAGCTAGGAGAAAAGTGATAGATCATGTGAATTAAGAATGATTACATATATCTTCTTGATTTCCTTGTCTATCAAACTAATCCTATTAGAATTATAAAGGAGTAATTAAACCATCTACATGCACACTCTAAATAAGTGGATGTCGTCTACAATTGTTTCAATCCTAGAATAATTTGAATTTAAATGATATTGTTTGAGCAATGATTTCATCTTGTTTAGTTCTCTTATCACCCAAATGTTCTATATTTTAATAATTTCACATTGCTTTCCCCTAAGAGATAGTTTTTTTTTTCTAATTGTACAACACACCTAATTTTCCTTAAAAATAGGTTTTGTTTTCAAACCTTTGTACTAGAATTTTTTTTTTGACTTTAGATCTATCTCACAAACTTCTTGTTGCTTTTAAATCAAGTCTCAACATGGTCATACTTAGCTCACATGATTCAAAGTTCCCATTTTCTTATCTCAACCCAAGAGCCATATCAAAATCTTGGACTAATTTAAATTTTAGCCCCTTTAATTTACATCATATATATTTAGTAATTAAATGTTTAAATCATCATTTAAAATTCATTCAAATCACTTATTATATTGATTTCCCCTTTATTCCTTAACATCTTCTTCTTTAATGCCTAGTGCATAATGTAATGGGCTATTCATTGTTAATGACTAAGAACTTTGACCTTGTTGACTCCATGTCATGAGTTACCTTTGAATCATCATTGTTTAAGTATTTGAGAGAGAACTAAGCACCCATTTGAAGATATACATTAAAATTCATCATGCTCACTTGTAGGCCCCACTATGCTTTTGCTTAGACAATAGGTTATAAACATGTGTAACCCCCTCCCCTTTCATTGCTAAGCATTGGTCCTTGTTAATTATATTGCATGAGACAACCAAAACTAATCCTTTTGACTACTTAGTAAGGTAAACTATTTTTTTTGTTGTAGTAGAGGAAACCTTAGCTTATACTAATTTCCAATAATTTCCTCACTACTCACTACTCACCATTGTTACTTGTAGTCCATCAACCATCATTATCACTACTACTTGCTATCCCTAACCATGATAGGAAAAATATAGTTAGTGGGCCATTGCTTAAACCATGCACCATGACTATGCATCATGCACAAGGTTAAGAATTCATTACCAAGGCATGAGTGGTGCTACCACCAAGGTCTCCAATTACCCATATTCATATTGTAACCTAGTTATTGGTTCTAGTCATTTTTAAGCACAACCATTGCAATTCATACTCATATTCTTTGTAAAGAGATTTTATTTGGGTTCAATGGAAATTTATTTATGGATTTGTGGTGATCATTTTATCACATCCCCGTCAGTTGCCTCCATGGTGGATGATGCAGAAAATAAAATAAATAAAGAAAATAACACAGTCAATGCTGAATTAATGAGGCATGGACCACAATATAGGCCTCTTGTGAGGACATTAAATTGGAGAGGACAGGGGGAATGGGCACCATGTGAAGAGGACGCGGGAAGAATGGACCTTGTCTTATCATAGTAAATAAACTCAATGCTGAAGATTGTTAATTTCTAAATTTTTTATTGTGTTAGAGCTTTTTTCATCAACGTTTCAGATCACACTCAGTGATCCATCATCAGGATGCTAGAGATCACAGGAAATGAGAAATGGTTAGATGCAGACTTAACTTTGCTTAAAAGGAAGAGATGAGAGGTTGAGGAGAGACATGGGTACAAAGACCGAGATAAGAGAGGTAAGGTAAGAAAATTGAAAAAATGAAAAATAGAGAGGAAGAGAATAGGAGAGAAAAATATAAGAGTGAAAAATATAAGAGAGAAAAATTATTGACAAAATGGAGCAAAAGAAAAATTGAAAGACACCAAACAATTGAGAGAGGACTACAACTTAGAGCAAATTCAACAAGAGACAAGCGAGAGAAATTGAAAAGTAGATAAACAAACGGAAACTAAGATGATATGTAATATTAAATAATAAGGTTAAAATTTTTACTATAAATTAAAGATAATTCAAATAGAGAAGCTATGAAACATTTTTGTAATAACATTAATAATTAAAAGAGATTAACATAAAAATAAGTGGTACAAAAAGACCAATGAATAAAAACAACAAAGCCAAGGCCAAACAGATAATTCTAATTAGAACACCAATTTAATTATAATTATAATTATAATTATAATATCTGATTATAATTGTAATTATAATTATTAGAATTCTAATTATAATCTAATTAAAATTAATTAGATTATAATTAGAGAGGAAGAATACGAGAGAAAAAATATGAAGGAAAAACAAACGGAAACATTGGAAAAAAGGAGCAAAACGAAAAATGAAAGACACAAAAGAGAACAATAAAAAATGAACAAAAGAGGAATTAAAAATGGTATCTATTAAGCCCAAATCAGAATAGAAAAAGAGGAAAATAGATAAGAAATGAACAAAAGAGGAATGTATTAAATGGAAAGCAAAGATAAATTATAATATTGAGCAATAATTTTATAATTCATTAAAACATTAACAATATTATAATTTTGATTATAATATAATTCTAATTAGAACACCAATTTAATTATAATTATAATTCTAATTATAATATCTAAATATAATTAGAATTCTAATTCTAATTATAATTATATCTAATTATATCTAATTATAATTAGAATTCTAATTAATATAATAAGAAATCAAAATGACAAAAAAGAAGAAAATAGATAAGAAATGAACAAAAGAGGAATGTATGAAATGGAACACAAAGATAAATGATAATATTGAACAATAATTTAATAAATCATTAAAACATTAACAATATTATAATTTTAATTATAATATGATTCTAATTAGAACACCAATTTAATTTTAATTATAATATCTAATTATAATTATATCTAATTATAATTATAATTCTAATTAATATTGTTAATGGTAACTATTTAAGCCCGAACACCAATTTAAGGACGACCACTTAGTGAGAAATCAAAAGATGGAAAAATGGGAGGAAATAGATATGGAAAGAGCAAAAGAATGAACGAATCGGTAAGAGAAGAGATATTATAATATTGATATTAATGTTATATTTAATATTGTAAATAATGTATGTTAAACCACTAAAGAAATATAAGAAAGGGAATTAAATTTTGAATTCTATTAACATCGAAAGCAGAAAGGAAACGAGAAGAACAATAAAATGAGATGACCAAAGGTATATAAAATTGATAAGTAGTAATAAAGTATATTGTTGAAACATTAATGATATAATTAATATTGATAATGATAACTATTAAAACAACAGACACAAAATAATAAAGAAAATTCAATTATAAAAATAATCCATTCAAGAGCACAAAGGGGACATGATAGAAGAAAGATAAATTTGAGAAGGGAGAAAATAGGAGAAGAAAGAAGGAAAGAAGGCTTGAGAAGGTGAAGGACAAGGGAGAAGAGCTAATGAAAGAAAGAAACACGGTGTAAAGAAAGGTCTAGGGATGAAGGAAGGGATTAGGAATGGGGCTCATGGTGGTTTTGTAAGTTTAAAAGAAGAGGGCGCCACGAGAGGCTAAGATTCCAACCTTCATCACGGTTGAGGTTGGTGGGATGGTTGATGATTCCTATGGCTTCCTTCAATTTCCTCTTAAAGAAGTTTTCTTCTTTGAATAAGATTAGAGTACTTTCTAAGAAAATGTGATGTTTTGAGGAAGAGGAGTGCTCAGCCAGGGCGGATTTGAGGACATGTTCGTGCTTAATGTCAGCAGCATGCTCTTTGATTCTAGTGTTGAATGCGCGACTCGTTTCACCAATATAAGGAACACCACAAGAGTAGACAACTTTGTAGACCCCTGAGTCATGAAATTTGTTTCTAGGGTCCTTGAGAGGAGGGATACGATTCTTTAAGGTGACACAAGGTTTGAAAGCACAACGCAAGCCTTTCTTAAGGAGAATTTTGGAGATTTTGTGAGAAATGCCCTCAACAAAGGGTAAAGAGACAAGGGGGAGAGACACGGGTTGGGAGGAATTAGACTCAGATTCCTCCCAAAATCTGAGTCTAATTCCTCCCAACCCGTGTCTCTCCCCCTTGTCTCTTTACCCTTTGTTGAGGGCATTTCTCACAAAATCTCCAAAATTCTCCTTAAGAAAGGCTTGCGTTCTGCTTTCAAACCTTGTGTCACCTTAAAGAATCATATCCCTCCTCTCAAGGACCCTAGAAACAACTTTCATGACTCAGGGGTCTACAAAGTTGTCTGCTCTTGTGGTGTTCCTTATATTGGTGAAACAGGTCGCGCATTCAGCACCAGAATCAAAGAGCATGCTGCTGACATTAAGCACGAACGTGTCCTCAAATCCGCCCTGGCTGAGCACTCCTCTTCCTCAAAACATCACATTTGCTTAGAAAGTACTCTAATCTTATTCAAAGAAGAAAACTTCTTTAAGAGGAAATTGAAGGAAGCCATAGGAATCATCAACCATCCCACCAACCTCAACCGTGATGAAGGTTGGAATCTTAGCCTCTCATGGCGCCCTCTTCTTTTAAACTTACAAAACCACCATGACCCCCATTCCTAATCCCTTCCTTCGTCCCTAGACCTTTCTTCACACCGTGTTTCTT
>VDFB02382756.1:0-41969 GCA_007258455.2 Sequoia sempervirens
ACATATGACATTTTGCATACATGCCACGATGAACCATGTGGAGGAAACTTTAAAGCCAAGAGGACAAAAATGAAGGTTTTGAACACAAGGTATTACTGACCAACACTCCACAAGGATGCAGGAAGGTATACCAGAAAATGTGATAGATGTCAAAGAATGGGCAGACCAACTAGGTCCGATGAGATGCCACTATGCCCTTAGATAGTAATCACTCCCTTTGATAAGTGGGGATTGGATTTTGTGGGACCAATTAACCCTCCATCAAATAGTAAGTCTTATATATTAGTATGTACTAATTATGTGACAAAATGGGTAGAAGTTAAGGCTATGAAGCATGCAAGGGACAACAAGGTTGCAAAATTTCTTTATGAGGATATTTTCATAAGATATGGAGTCCCAAGAGAAATAGTGACTGACCAAGGAGCTCAATTCACATTAACTCTTGTTGCAGCACTACTTAATGACTATAACATAAGGCACAAGAAGTCTACTTATCATCCACGGGCTAATGGCCTAGTTGAGGTGACCAACAAAGAGATTGAAGTCATTCTGACTAAAATAGTAGCTGTTCATAGAAAATATTGGGAAAATAGATTACCATAAGTTGTTTGGGCCTATAAGACAACCTAGAAAACAACTATAGGCTTCACCCCATTTGAGTTGTTGTATGGAAAAAAAGTTATGATGCTAATTGAATTTGAATATAAAACTCTATGGACTGCAATAGATTTGGGGATGGACATTTCTTAGGCACAAAGAGAAATAATTATGCAATTGAATGCTTTGGATGAGATAAGAGGAGAAGCCATGCAACATACATAAGTGGTGCAAAATCAGAGAATCAGGTGGCATAAAAAAATTATCAAGGACAAGAAATTCCAACTAGGAGATTGGCCCCTGCTCTATGACTCAAGATACTAGGACAATACAGGAAAATTGCACACAAGGTGGCTAGGATCATATGAAGTTGTTGAGGTCTTTCCTAATGGAGTTGTTCAACTTACTACTATTGACCCTGTCAGGTTTAAATTACTTGTCAATGGTCATCACCTCAGATTATACCACAAGCCAACTTCTAAAGAAGAGTTCCTACAACAATTCACCCAACATTCAACACCTGAGCTTCCTATAGCTAAAGGTAGTGGACCTAGCGTCTCTCCTTCTAGATATTTAAGGTATGTACTCTCTCATAATAAACACTTTCACTTATGTGGAAGTCCATTTCTTCATCCATTCGCCCATCCACCCATCCATCACCACCTTTCTCCCTCTTCTATCAGTTCATTCCACCTCACTCCACTTCATTTTCATTAATTGCTCAATTTATTCCCACAAGGTGAGCAATACTTTCTCCACGATCTTTGCATCAAATCTTCCACATATTTAGGTATGTGCGTATTAATTGCTATCTTTAATCATCTTTTAAGTATGTTCATTTAATCACTATACGTTAGTATAGAATCTCACATAAATGTCATCATTCCCTTTCAAATCACCACTCTCATCTTGCATGTGTGGACACATGTCCAAATTTAGGTTGGGGGAAGGGGGAAGAAAAAATTGCAAATATTTTGTGAATTTATTGCCCATGTGTCAATTCATACTTGGCCACATTAGAAAATTTGAAATGAGTTGATTTAAAATATAAATGAGAGGATGACTTGCATATGTGAAGTGACAATAACTGCAACCACCATTTCTTCCCATCATAATTCCCTTTTTTTATCGCTCACTTTCTTGCCATTATTTCCTTGTCGTAATCTTGAGTTGCAAGCAAAAAAAGAAACAAAGAAAATAAAATTCAGTTGATATTGGCATTGGAATTTTAGCAAGTACTGTAGGAAAGTGAGCTTGATTTTCAAATGGGAATCACAGGAAAGAAGTTGCAAAGCATTTTTTTTATTGCAGACAATGGGAGGTGGGTTAATTTGAAATGAACCCACGGTGCATGAAATTTTGTTGTAGGATGCACAATGCCTGGCTGAATTTAGAAACTGCAGATGGGAAGATTACTTCTTGAAAATGGATGGCTTTGATGAAAGCATTTCCATTGAATTTTCCCAGACATTTACAAAATGGAAGCCACAGTAAAGGGGTTGGAAGTTGTGGCAATAGAGGAACAAATTGTAGAGGTCATAGGGTTACCAGTTGATGGCAAAAATTACACTGCCTCCAGGGATGCCAGATCAACTAGGGCCGAGTTTACAGAGCCAAACGACCCCCCATTGAGCATAGATAAACAGGGTGCAAAGAGAATGTCTTTGGCCGAGCTATGGAAGCAAATAGCTATGTATGTTATCGAATACATCACATGTGAGGGTTGCCAATCAAATTTGCATTCTATACACTTCAAGGTTTTGAATCACATGAGGCATGAAAGGAGGATGAATGTGTCCAATGTGTTGTACAATCTTCTCTCAATCATGGCAGCCAAGACCCAAAAAGGTAGGGATAATTCTATTTCCCACCATCGTTTGATTAAATTGCTAGTTGAAAAGTCTATGTTTGATGTATCTACAATAACCTAGGAAGACTTTATAAATGTTGATCAAATTAGACCTAAGAACTTGCAACCTAGGGCTTTACCTCAATTTTGTACTTCTAGTAGGAGAATAAGCATGACTGAAGCCATTCCTAGTGCTTCAACCTCCGGTGTTGGCTCAAGTGTGAATCCTCCTACAGCAAAAGAAACCATATAAATTAGTTCTTCTGAAATAGAGCACTCAAAGAAAGAAAGTTCTTCCTCTGATTATGATGATGACATTCCACTTGAGACCCTGATGAAAACAAGGGCACAATAGAGAGAAGTGGAAACAAGAAAAGGAAAGGCCAAAACATTTCCTGTAGAAAGAAAGGTGTCAAGTTCTAAAAAGAGAAAGGTTGACACTATTCATCCTGTAACCAAAGGAAAGTGTGAGAAACCTCCCAGAAAATCAAGACTAACAAGACCTACGATTGGTACGCCTCCACAAGAAAGCCCTAAACCTTGTGAGACCTTACATGGGGACCCTGAAGCTCCAATGGAGCACGAGAATGTTGAAGAAGAAGACATATTCAAGAGAGCAACAAATATAACACTGGTCGATCTTGCTAACATTGTAGAAGAATTTGAGGAAAGTCAGGACTTCATGCAGCATGAGCAAGAAGTCCTGCAACAACAACCAGAACTAGAGCAGGAGTTCCTGTAGCCACAGAAAGAACAAGAGTCCCTGCACCAAGAGGCAAATGAAGAAACAACACCCCTGCAACTAGAGATAACTACACAGCTTGAGTCCATGCAGATAGTTTCATATGAGGAGCCACCATCAACAAAAAAGACTGGTAGGAATTCATAATCCTCCTAGTTTTATAGTACATGCTATAATTTTGAATTTATGGAGAGAAATACAAAGAATAGAGGAAGAATGGGGAAAAGAAAAATGAAAAATTGGAGGAAATTCAGAAGAAGGATGAAGAGATTGAGGATAAAAATGCAAAAATGCCACCTTGAAGCAAAGGGTGGATGATATGGCAGCTTTGGTACCATGGATTTTGGAATCTAGGACCCCTCCAAGGGTCTATGCTCTCCTATTGAAAGAGAAGTATCTCTCTTTAAAATTTTCAAGGATTTCCTTAGGTTTGAATCCCTCTATTGACACCCCTATGGAATTTTTCAATGCTTATAGAATTGCCTCCCCTAAAATGAAGAATTTGCTATGTGAATTTTATTTGCATAATTACGTTTTCACAAAAGACCATGAGTGGAATCCGTTGTTGTATGTTGGGGATGTTCAATTGAGAGCATTTATGTCTTGGGTACAAAATGAGATTAGTTGGGGACAACAACATGGAGCTTATAAACAATTGGAGTCTGATATCCCTCTACCTGTTATAGCTAAATCATGTAACCCAAGGGATATTTACAGAGAATGGAACATAATGCTTCTCAGACCTAGTTATGGCAACATGATTATGCCTTAGATTGGGGTAGTTTACAATGAGTATGAAGTAAAGACATCAGCAAAGGAGGAAACCATGAGAAGATATCTATCACAAAGATGGAATAGTCTATCTGATGAGCTGAAGTAAGCTGAGCCCCATTCTATCCACAATTATGTTGCAGCACTAAAGAGGATTGATAGGTATATTCAGATTGGGAGAAATCAAGGGCACACTTGGCTTCCCCTAACTTTTTAGCCACCCATGCTCATGTGGCCTATACCAAAATTTAGATTCTACCAACTAGACATTGCTGCAGAAAGGAAGAGATGGAACAAATTTGATAGATTGGGAGAATTCTATTGGGATACTGATTTGTGCACTACATTCATTGATGTTGGAAAACTATTAGTTGCAAACTTTAGAGCTTTGACCAAGCAGAACAACAACCCTTCCCCTGCTAGAGGACCAAAAAAATGTTAGGTTGGGGGGAGTGATGAGTCTAGTTTTTGGTCTAATTTTGGGTAGAACCTATAGTTTATTTGTTGGTAGATGTCATGGACTTTAATGTTAAATGTTATTATTTTCATAATATTTCCCTCAAACTATTGATAGTGTATTTAATCCTATCTCTACAAGTTTTAATGACATTTGGCATAATATGTGGATTATATGTATTGTTTGTATTTGGTTAGTGAATGTTCCTTAAAGTGGTTATAGATGTGAAATTATTATGCATACTAGCCTTGCCATGCAGATTTAATATGCCAACTTGAGGAAGACACCGCTAGTTGGGCATGCACCATAGCGTCTAGTTGAGAAATCACTCCAAGTCAAAGGCAATCAATGACAAAAGATTCTTCATGCAACTAAACTTAACCGCCTTGTAGTGGAATTAATTGATCGAGCATGCATGGACATTATTATTGTGTTGGATATGCATTTGAACCCATGTCTGACCAGATTTTATACATGTGTAATTGACATCGCTCCAATTTCCTTGTTTTATGTAAATGGCATCCTCCCAGTCGTGGAGTTGACTACCACATTTAGCTAATTAGTATAAATAATGATTTGATGCTCCTTCTTCAGGGTTTTCGCACAATTTGATATTGTATTCTCATTCTCCATTTTTCAGTAATACAGATACATTACTCTCTTGTATGTATGATTCACAGTGAATAAAATAAAATTCCGAGTTTGAGCATCTGAGTTTCTTTAGTTTTAGAGGATACTTGTCCAAAGGGGCACACTTGATGAGTAACATGTCTTCTTATTTTAGCATTAGTTTAGTATTATTTGTTGTTTAGTACTTAGAAATTTGGCACCAACTATTCATGTAGCCACTAGAATTTCATTTTGCGACTATTCCTGCAACCAAAGCAAGCAGAGTAGTGTCATGTTTGTTGCTTAGATTTTCATTCTTGTTATGCATTTCTACTTAGCATAGTCATTGATTGATGTTCAACATTTGTTTCATTCCTTTTCAAGCAATTTTCTTTCAGTATTGTGTGTTCCTTCGTTGTAGAATAGAATGACTACTTTGAGTTCCTAGTGCACATACTATGCTGACCCATTTCAAGTTCACGTCCCTGGGTTGATAAATTAAATGCATCTTCATGATGGTTGAAATAGCTATTCAGGTTAGATGTCCAATCTCTGAATCATGTCTATAAAGGATTAGTTATTGAGATCATTGTAGGAGGCAACACTGCTTATTTGACTACCATAAATAATCTCCAATGCAAGAATCTTGAATTCTTCAAGCCTTATCTCCTTGGATACCCCTAGAAAGGCTCCAACCAACAACTTCCACCTCATATTATAGTGTAGGAAAAAGTATCCTTTTCTCACACTTAATTTAGAAATAATGAATAATAAAATGAGCTTAATTATGCCTTGATTTAGTGTTGTAATATGTTTAAATTCATATTCACTTTACTTTTATGGCCCTTTTATTAAAAATTAGACTTAATGGTGCTTTATTTTTTATGTTGTAAGGTGTACCTTTACACTTTCACATTAATTTAGGGCTTTATTAATTAAGGTCTGTCAATTTTCCTTATTTGGCCCCTTTAATTCAAATTTAAGCTCAATTAATTACAATTTTTGAGAGATAAAACTTGCCATTCATAAATGCTATTTCACAACACTCAACTTTAAAAGGTGTGTGTCCTAAGTAAGTGAACTAGGACACATTAACCATAGGGAAAATGGGTCCTCTTTTAGCTCTAGGACCTTGCTTTTGCATAATGTTCAACCTTGATTAATGTTTGTACATGGTAAGTGGCCTAGGACCCATTTTCCCTATGGCGAATGGGTCCTCACTTAGACCTAGGAATCACCTTTTAAATATATTTTTGGTACTATTTTATGGTTCAAAATTCAAATCTCACATGTCAACTTTCGAGATCTGATAATTGGAAATTAGAGAAGGAAGCCTATAAATCTAAGTTTCACATTCATGTTTACACTAGACAAGAGAGAATTTCACATGAGCTCAAGTATTCACATTCAAAAGCAAGAAGCAAGCAAAAATGTATTAAAATAATATTTAGTATTTATTTAATTAATGCTCAATGTTGTATAATATTTATAGATAGGATCGCTTCTTCTATCTTTTGTAGTTTCTTTTTAGAAACTTGTCATTCTTTGTATTTTTTGTACATTATAAAGAGATTTCATCTCTAATGGAAATATTATCAATTTTTTACCATCTACATTCATAATATGGTATCATAGCTAGAAATTTTTTGTGCCAATCAAGATTTTTTATTTTTCAATGATCCTATGAAATTTTTGTCCTTCCTTTGTTATCACATGATTTTTTCTGCAAGTTCTTTTTTGCAAAATCGTGATTAGGTATATAGGTGTGTCTTTGGTTTTTGTGGATTTCTTAAGAATGTCTAAGTCGTGCTTTCCTTCTGGGTGTCTGTCAAAAACAAACCCTTTTTTGCTTTCTCTAGGCAATTTTAGATCACATTTCTTCTTCTGGATGCATTTTTTCATGGATTCTTAGCCCACATTTTTTGCTCATTTTTTTTCTCATGTGCGTGACTCTTTTCTCTATCTTTGGTGTCCATTTTTGTGCATGATTATTGAATTTTATAGGAGTGATAAAGCACGTGATTTCTTGGCCATAATTTTGAAGTTTTTTAAGCCACGTTTTATAGACTTTATGAGAGTGATTTCCCTACTTGTTGGACACGACCTGTATTTGGTTCTAGCTCCTTTTTGGTGACGTGTTTTTTGTGTGTAGTGTCTTCTGAAAAAAATTGTGCCTTTGTTTGAGTAATTTTAATAAATTCAGATCCCTTCTAAAAATCTTGGGCAAATTCCAGGTGTTTTTTTTCAAAAGCATGTTGGGCAGCTAGGATTTTTAAAAAACTCTTTATTTTCAAGTCAATTTTTTATCTGAGCATAGATTCTTTTTGGGTTTTTCAGAAGGATTTCTAGGTTGTATTCTTTTTTTCTAGGTTCCTCGTAATCCATGCATTAGGATTTGTGTAAGTAGATTTTTCTTGAAATTTATGCTTGAAACTATCTTAGCTTTCAGTACATTGGAATTTGTGTCTTGGGTTTCATGCATTCAATTTTTCTCAAAATTTTTTGTGTACCTCATTTTTTGTGATTTAGAAAATGTGAAAGATGGCATCATTGAAAAAAATTATGCTGGAAGGAAGTCAACGATTCAATGGCTGAAAATTTATAATACCTAGAAGCATTGAATGATGACTATCTTCAAACATTGTTTCTTGATCAGATTGTTCTAAGCACTGCTACTCATCCCACATCAAAGGGTAAAGACCAAGAAAACTTTGATGAGAAAAATCATGAAGCAATGATGCTCATTAAGCTTTTAGTTATTGATGAACAACTTCCACAGGTTTCATCTGACAAATCAGTTGTTGAGATTTGGGAGCATTTGAAAACCTTGCATGAGACCTCCGACAAGAGTTGTGTGTTCTTTTCAAAGAATTAGTTGTTCTCCATCATGATGGATTAGAGTATGTACTTACAGTTGCATCTGACAAAGATTCAAGATATCTGTGATCAATTAGAGGCGATTGGTCATAAGATAGAGGAAGAAGGCATGGTATTCATCACTTTGAAAAGTCTACCAAATTCATATGAGCACTTTGTTGAAACCCTCAACATTACATCGACTAATGTTGATTTGAAGTTTACCAAGCTTTGTACCATATTTTTGCAACATGAGCGCTAGAAACAACAGTTTGGTAGTAGTGCTTCTTTTTCCTCTATAGAGAAAGCTTTTGCAGCCAAGTCTCAAGCTAAGAATAAAGGGAAATGTTAGCCTTCACAGTAGAAAGGCTCAGGTCAACCTCTGATCAACTCTAAGAAAAAGAACATTCAGTGTAATTACTGAGAAAAATATGGCCATGTATGAAGAAGGATTAACATTAGTGTTTGGCTTCTGAACAAAAGAAGTAGGGAGGGTCTCAACAAAAAGTAAATGTTGTTGAGCACACTAAGTAGAAGGAATCTTTCTTTTACACTTTTATGGCTAAAAGACCTATAGATCATGTGAAGTCCTCTACTTGGTACATTGATTTAGGTGCTTTGCGACACTTCACCCATCAACATGATTGGTTCACAGACTTCTTTCCTTTCATTGACTCAATTATTTTTGGAGGAGGTGAAGAGTATACAGTTGTCGATAAGGGCACTATTCAGATTCAGTCTATTGGGAGGAATCTCATATTCCTCAATGTATAATATGTTCCTAGCATGAAACTAAACTTTCTCTTTGTCAGTCAGATTATGCTGCACTCTCCTCAATTGGATGTGGTATTCAATGCACATTAGTTTTTGATTATTGATCGAAAGACTAACACCATTGTGTTTGTTGGTATTGAGGATCATCGTCTATACATACTGGTGGATACAGGTGATTCTCCAAAATTAGCCATGGAAGCCAAAAAATTCTTCCATCACCAGTCTTTGGTATCAACACTATGGGCACTTAAATGTGCACTATCTCTCTCAGCTAGCTTAGGAGGGACTTTTAGCTAGTTTACTTGAAATCCATAGTCAACATCATGGATTTTGTGGAGCTTGTCAGGCTAGGAAGCAACACAAGATGTCGTTCATACATGGTGACTCCTGGCAAGCCTCCAAGGTACTATAGTTGGTTCACGTTGATGTACGTGGGCTAATGAATACACCTTTAGTTACTGATTGCAAGTATTTCTTATTTTTTGTTGATGATTTCAGTCGTAAATGTGGGTGTACTTTCTTAGACATAAATCAAATGTGTTTACTATATTTTAGAAGTTTAAGGCTTTAGTAGAAAAAGAGTCTGGTTGTTCCATAATCACTCTTAGGTCAGATAATGTGGGGGAATTTTGTTCTATTGCTTTCTCCAAATTTTGTAATACACACAACATCAAATTCCAGTTAACCACACCCTACACTTAGAAAAATAGTGTTGTAGAATGACACAATTGTACAATCACTAAGATGGCCCGCTCCATGTTACAACACATAAGTTTTCCTAATAAATTTTGGGTAGAAGTAGTCTATACTACTACCTATCTTCTTACTCAGTCACATTGTTAAGGGGAAGACTCCTAAGGAAGCTTGGACTAGTCACAAACCTAGAATCAATCATCTAAAAATCTTTGGCTCTTTAGCATATGTATGAATTCTAGATGTCAAGCACTGAAAGTTAGATTCAAAGAGTCAAAAGATTATGTTCATAAGGTATATTTTCCAAAGGGGAAACTTGACAAAAATTAATGCCAAAACATAATACATTACCTTGAACAATGTGTGTTCCAGGAATAGGGAATTGGTACCCATTCTCCCATGGTGAATGGGTCCTCCCTATGCCTTTGGACCCATTTTAAATATGTTTTTAGTAGTATTTTCATGATGCCAAATTCATATTCGAATGTTGGCTTGTAATGTTTAATTTTCTTGAGAAATTAGAAAATCATTTATAAAAGGTTGTTTTATCAATTCAAATCATCTAGCAAGAGGGCAACTTTCATATGAGAAAATAGTATTGTCAAGAGCATTGAAGAGTAGATTTCTTGAGAATTTTGTTGCAGCATTCAAGATCTCAAGCATCATGTTAAATTTATCAAACAACATGCCTATTTTTGGAGCTAACATTGTGATGTAGGTTTCAAGATCCAAGCCAACATTCAAGTCAAGATTCAAGTATCAATATCCACATCCATTTAATACATTTCATGCAACATTAAGATCAATATTTCAGTCCTTCAAAGGTTTATTCAAGGGTTTGGTGAGTTGCAACCTTACATAATTTGTCCATTCATCATTCCTTTCATGCTTTATTGTTTCATTTCATGGTTTAATTAACCAAATGAGGTTTGAGCATGAAAAAATGCCATTCACCAAAAACAAACAATTTTTCCCTCTTATTTTTGTGTTGCAAATTTTAGGTTGAAGGAAAATTGAAGATTAGCTCGATCTCTAAACTACAAAATTGTAAAAGTTGCAAAAGTTGTCAAAGTTACAAGAAAACTTGTCATGGTCACAAAAACTCAGATCTCATATTTATTTTCTATCATTTTTGAGTGAAACTAGTGGTAAATTACACCTAAGATTTGTCTTTATAGGCTCCCAAAAATTCAATTCAAAAATATGTATTAGAACCCATTTTCCATTTTTGGACACTCAACAACTAGTTTTTGAGTAATTTTTAAGTGTCTTCCTCTCATCCAAAAAATACAAAATTAACTATTTTTATTAGATCTAGGCTTCATCTACATGAATTAGGTATGAAGTTACAAATTTGGGGTCATTTACTATTTTTAATAATTCTCCTAAAAGTGTTGTTCAAGTTGATACCCGTGTCCACATACACATAAAGGAAATTGCTAGATCTTCCATAGAATTGACTCGCCTAAGGGATAAAAGTTAATTCCATCCCAAAGGATCTCATTTCTTGAATGAAATAGAAGAAGGTAGGTTCATCACACCCCATTATCCCCTTTCTATTTATGGAAAATTGGTAATAAACCCCCATTTTTCTATTCTTTTGTGAACCTATGCACTTTTTCCATGTTTCAAGGATATAGGCATTAGGTTTTAGGATATTGGGTATAGGGTTTAGGGTATAAAGTACAGGGTTAATGGTTGAGGGTGTAATTTTGAGGGATAGTGTTTATGGTTTAGGGAATAAGGTTGATGGTATAAGGTATAGGGATGAGGATTGATAGTGTAGGATTTAGGCTTTAAGGAATAGGTTTGAGGGTTGAGGGATAGTGTTCAGAGTTGAGGGCATGCAGTGTAGTGTATAGGGTTTAGGATATTTTTTATAGGGTTGAGGGTATTGGGTTTAGGGATGAGGCTTCAGGGTATAAGGTTGAATGTAGTGTTTAGGTTTTAAGTAGGGTTGAGTATTTATGGTTGAGGGATAATGTTTAAGGTTGAGGGTATAAGCTTAAGTGTATAAGTTTTAGCAATTAGGGTTTAATATACTGGGTATAGGGTTTAGGGTGTAAGGTTTAGGGTTTAAGTATAGGGTTGAGGAATAATTTTCAAGTTTTAGAGTATAAGGTTGAGGGTGTAGGGTTTAGGGTTTAAGGTATAGTTTGAGGGTTGAGGGATAATGTTCAAGGTTGATGGTATATGGTTAAGTATATAGGGGTTGAGGGTTTACAGTTTAGGGTTTAAGTATAGGGTTAAGGGTTGAGGGTTTATGGTTAAGGAATAATGTTCAAGGTTGAGGGTATAAGATATAGGGTTAAGGGTTAAGAGTGTAGGGTATAGGGTTTAAGTAAAGGGTTGAGGGATTATGTTTAGTATTTAGGGTATAAAACTAAGGGTTTATGGTATAGGAATGAGGGTTGAGGGTGTAGTTTTTAGGATTTAAGGTATAGGTTTGAGGGTTAAGAGTTGAGGGATAGTGTTTAGGGTTGAGGGTATAGGGTTAAGTGTAAGGTTGAGGTATTGAGAGAGAGAGGGGGGGAGGGAGAGGTAGAGATGTAGAAAGGGATAGAGGGAGATAGAGAGAAAACCAAATAGGGAAGGATAAAGGTGGGGAGATTGAGAGACAAGGAAGGAAGGAGGGAGAGGTAGAGATGGAGAGATAGTGAGATAGAGAGAAGTATATAAGGAGAGATACAAGGGGGAGGAGGAAGGTTTGGAGATTGAGAGAGAGTGAGAGAGAGGGAGAGGGAAGGAGGCAAGGAGAGGTATAAATAGAGAAAGAGAGATAGAGTCAAGTAGAAGAGAGATAGTGAATGAGGGATGGATAATTAGAGAGAGGGGGGAAGTAGAGGTAGGCAGGGAGAGAGAGGTGAGATAGAGAGATAGAGAGATAGGTGGGGTGATTGAGAGAGGGAAGCAAGGAGGGAGAGGTAGAGATGGGGAGAGATCAACAATTATATAGACACGAATAGAGAAGTGAGATAATGTGAGATAAAAGGGATTTGCTACATGTGGGTCTCTTCGTTCTCAAGAGATCACCAAGGAATGAACTGCCCTTATCCACCTCAACATAAACTAAATGAAGAAATTGCAAAGGAAACATATACAAGACAAATTTTAGAGAAAACCACTTCAGATCTTGAGAGAGTGAAACTTCTAATTTTTTTCCTCTAACAGAGGAGCTCTTCGCCAAAGGATAGAAGCATGAATTTAAGATGGAAACATGGTCCACTATCATCCAACTAGTGCGCTAGTGTCTTGAGCAAAAAAAAAGCTCAAGAGCTCAAATGGGAAGAATAAATTCTCACTTCCTAACTTGGATCTAAGGTTTAATAAATAAAATAATCAAATAGAGAACATAAAATTTAAGAAAAGAACAAAGAGAACTTAGAGAAAACTTACCCTCAATCGAGCATTCGAGTCTTCACTCTATCCCACTTTGCAACGTACACACAAAAGAACAAGGAGAAAATGTTGGAGTTGTATAAGGGCCTACCTCAATTAGACCATTGTTTTGGTTTTCCCACCTCCATAGACAACTAGACAGAAATAGAGTGTAACCAAAATGGACAAAGCGTGTGGTGAAAGAAAAATTTTCTTCAGTAGTATAACCTTGTTGGGTGAAAATTATGTAATCAAATTTTTGATAGATTACACAACTAGGACTTGAACCACAACTATGTGAGATGTGAATCTCTCCTCTCAGAAAGGGGAGGCACCCTTCTTACTACTAACAGAAGTGATAGTAAAACAAACAAATTAATTACAAAATGTACACAATACTTACGAAGTGGTGGGGGTGTGTTACATTCATCCTTCTCTCTTTTTTTAGTAAAGATGTTTACAATGCTTCACTGTTGGAAGTTATCAATTCACAATAACTCTAAACTAACAATGAGCAGTAGTGCCAATACCTCTATCTTTTCAAAGAAAAGCGTAGAGATACCAGAAGTGATTAACAATAAACTAGTAAAAGTAAAAGGGAAAGCTCACGAAGGCACAAAGTCGTTTCGTAGCTTTATCAATGGTGGATTTGTGATGGGTGTGTCGTTTGAAATGTTAGAAGCACAAAGTCTTCTTAGATGCAACAATTCCTTGAACAACATGAACAATTACTAGCGCAAAGTCTTGTAGATTATCCAACCAAAGTATCCAAAGAGCATGAATAATTACAAGCACAAAGTCTTGTAGATAATTCAACCAAAGATAAACAAAACACAAATGAAAATCTAAATAAAGGATGTAACACAAATTTTACATGAATTACTTAGAGTCCTTAAGATTCCATAAGCTAATCACCACCAAATGAGATCAATTCATAAAAGTATCAAATCCAACGGAAAGTCTAGTTTGCAATCCTCTTCTTTATTGATCAAATTTCATTCACAAAGTATGAACGCAAAGTTTCACAATTCTACTTCAAAAAGGGCAGCACTTCGTTGCAAAATACTAAAGGATAAATTTACAATAGAAATCCCTCACATTATATAGAAAGAGAGATGAGAAAAATCAGGGATCTAATTGAGGAAATCAAGGAAAGTTAGGTGAGCAATTTAAGGATATCTCACCTAACTTTGACCAAAGTCAAAGTGTAATTTATTTTCAAAAGATTACATCTTTGAACTTGGTGCAATTACAATTTACAAAAAAACATTTAAGATGTCAGGAAATATTTAGAAGATGCATAAAGGGATGCATTGGAAATGTCTAACATTGGAGATCAGGAACCTTCTTCATGTTTCCTTGCTTTGGGTGCAAAAGTCTTCGTATTTCTTCTTGCTCTCTTGTACGAACTTCTCATCCAGACCAATGGTGTAATCCACAATGGTGTGAATTCTCATGATCAATCTCATGGCAGATGAGTGAACCTTCTTGCACCTATCAAGATGCATTTTCAGGTTGTCCAATGTGAGCCTTGTATCACAAATGACGTTCAGTGAGGCTTCTGAAAAGTCTAAACTGTCAATCAACTTCATGATGGCTTCTTTGAAGATTTGAGATATTTTTGTGGTTGGAAGGAAGATACGATTCTCTTCAAGAAGTTGACCTGACAACTCTTTGATACCTTTTTCAAGAATAACATGATGTCCTTTGAAATCTTCCTGCACTTGGTGGAGATCTTCCGTAAGAGATTGAATTACTTGAATTCGATATTTCAAGGATTCTCTTACCTCAATGAAATTTTCTTTGTCAGGAATTACCCCGACTTCAACCAGTTTACTGAGCTTTACCTGCTTCATCTCTGACCACAATAGCGGACATTTTTCCATATCTCTACACTCCTAGGAAAGTACACTTTTTTTTCTTTATCAAGCTCTGTGGTGAGCTTGGCCAACAAGGTAGTTTTTTCTTCCGCAACAATTATGATCTGAGATCCGTGTTCTATGATCTTCTCAACAAAATCATACAACACTCTGCCTTTGGAGGTGAACTTCTCATCTTTCTTGATAGCTAGGTCTTCAATGCTTACCACTGTCAGTGGTTGTGCATTAGTTGGAGATCCAGCAAGTCTCTTTACAACAGTGGCATAATGCTCTGCCCTATGCTTGTACATATTGCAAGCTTACTCCATTTTATCCAGTCTTCCAACCAAGATATCCAATGTCACTTGTGCATCAGCCTTTGCACTTTCATTGGTAACTTTTCCAAGACAGACTTTTGTCACTGTGTATTCTTCCATATTGACATCACCTTCCTCATGTGGTGGTATGCCAATTTCCACATACTTGTGGCTAGTATTGTCAACGTTCAACCTTGAGTATACTTTTTTCCTTTTTCTTCCCTTTAGGTTTTGGAGGGACTATTTCTTTGAGGTCGAGCTCCTCTGGAGAGATCATTTGCTTCTTCCGCTTCAACACTTGAGATATCAGCCAAGGGGGAAGAAAGGAGGTGTGAACTTCTGGATTTACTATCAACTCAGTTGTCATCTTCACTTCTGAAGTTATTGTCACATTTGAAGTTACCATGGGTATTGTGACAATGGGAGAAGTGTCTGTCATCATTGCTCCTATCGACTGCACATTGAGTTGATCATGCACTGACTCATTCATGAAATGATTGAATTCATTTTTAGAAGTGATATCATACATTGGTGAAGATAGGATAGGAATGGATGATGGAGGACTTGACAATATATCAACCATATGAATGCTTGTTACTAAGGGGGTATCAAGTGGGGTTGATGATGCAGGAATAGTGGATATCTCAACTATAGGAATGCATGTGGTAGGAATGGGTGACGAGGGAACAGGAGGTGGAGGAATTATTGAACTTGGAGGGGTATGAGGAACACTAGAAATCATAGGTGATGATGTTCTAGGAATTTCCTCAACTACATTCTCAGGTGGAGAAGTAGTTCTTTCTTGATCATGCTTGGGTTCCTTTTGATCACTCTCTTGTCTTTCCGATTCTGGTTCACCTTCAGAATCACCTTCAGATTCTTCTTCAGACTCTTGCCTGCTTTTAGAAACCTCTTCTACATCAGAATATGCTTCTGCTAAGTCTTCATCTTCAACCGATTGATCACTAGAAGTACCTTCTTCATCAAAATCTATATTGTTTGGAATATAATTTTTACCTTTAGAGTGAGATGGATCGGATTCTGTGGTTTCTCCTTCTAGGACGGACTGGGTATCTTTCTTGCCAACAATAAACTTGATCCTGGGACCTCTTCTTGAAAAAGTGGGAACAACCGCTGATTTATTTCTCATGCGGAGTTCTTATTGTCGGTGAGCTTCTACTTTGGATTATTCTCCTTCTGAATCTATTATGAAACTTTTCATTTCATAACCATGCTTATGTAACCATTTTGTAGTGTTGGCTAGGATTTGCTTCAATCTCTCTTTCATGCTAGTAATTTCTTTCCTAGACCATTGAATTGTAGGCAACGGTCTTTTAGAAACCTCTTGTTCATCATAGACAACATTCATGATATCGCCAAGATCTGTAAAATCCTCTAGTAGGTCAGCAATATCAAGGTCTCTGATCTGTTGAATAGTCAACCTATAATAATCCATTTTGTGAATGGCTTCTTCATCTCTACAATCATCCCAAATGTCTTCAAAGCGGTACTTGTGGTGATGACCCTTTTGTAATTTCCTTCTGACATCTCGGTAATCAAAATCAAACCTATACCTATAGGTCTTGATTGTCATGATTTTCATTTTAGCATAAACACACTTGGCCTTTTGTATAGTTGGGATAGTATATCTGCCAATTGTTAGTGGGAACTTGAATCCATGCTTGTGGTTACTTCTTCATTATTTATGCACTGAAATAAACTATCTGCATGTCTCCATGAGAACCCACTTATCCAAAGGATAGTGTGGTAGCATGTAAGGACAGCCAGTGTAGCACCCTACTCTCAAATAAGTAAACATTGTGAATTGAAGAAATAGGCAGCCAACTTTACTTACCACCTTATAAGCCTCATCAGATGCCCTCCTTCTTTCGAGAGCTAGATTAAAATTGAAAATCAAAGGCGCAAATAAAGCATTTGTAACCCGCCTGAAGTGATGAAAGCTTTCCTTCAATTCTAGTTGATAGAAAAATCTGTACATAGGTACCATCATCCAATTCCCTTTTGTGGATAGACCTAGAAACTGTCTGATTACAGCTGCTATGTACACCTGGTAAGAATACATATAGAATTTCAATGTGGAAGGTGCATTGATTAGCTACTCATGTATTTCATCACTCCCCAGTTAATGTGTACCTTTTTTCTTCTTCTAATCCTGATTTATTCATACATCCAATCATGAAAAGTGGATGATTCTGGCAAGCCTTTTACTTTGCTCAAGAATGTGATCATATCTTTGACATCATCCTTGAAATCACATCACAAGAGTCCCTTTGGCCATTTGGAAATAGATTGTCTAGGCTTCTTCAACCATTGGATATTTATTAGATTTTTAGCTTTGTTGGGATCAGCGTCAAAGACTTCTTGTGCTTTTTGTATAGAGATATTAATGCATTTCTCCATTTGAGGAACCTTAAACACAATATCAAAGAAATTAGGGTCGAGTCTTAGAATTTCATGCCCAGAAGAATCGATCACACTTCTCTTTCTCTGATGTAGTGAGATGCCACTTGAAGGACAAACTTCGTATTGTGTACAGCTATAGGGAACATAGCTACCAAATGCAGGTTACTGTGTACAATTGCTCTCATCGGGTCAGGAAGAGGCTTCATCTCTGTTTGCTTTGAAAAATCAACCAAGTCTTGATGGCCAACTTCTGTGTCTTTTATTTCTTCCACCTTGGAGACCACTACAGTTGGTGGATAGACACCTTGATATTTATATTTCATTTTTCCTTTTGCTTTGAAGAAGATGGAGGTTTACTGACAGTCATCAAGAGCAACTGAATCTTTGATCAATCAACTTTGAAGATCCTAAAAAAAGACTACAAGGTGTCGAGCCAGAACAAACATTAGCCATTAAATAGCATGGGAATGCACAAAATGAGCAATTATTATGGGAAAGCATGGAATGGATGACAATGCATGAAAAATGATGCACAAAATGGAAGGAGCGAGGTTCAAGACTGAATTGGGCAAGTTTGAAGTGTTTCAGGAAAAAATTGTGAAAAGTGTAAGGGCACACTTTTTCAGCGCCCTTACATTTTGGGGAATTCTGACTTTGATGCAGGGGCGCTGAAAAACAACCCTCCTGCACTTTTTAGTGTTAGAAAAAATTGTGAAATGTCAAGGCGCACTTTTTTAGCGCTATGACATTTCTCATAATGAAGTTAACAATTGCTTTCCTGGCATTGAAAAGGTGCGCTTCTTTATTTGGGAAAGGCAATGGAAACATAATGTGATGCTTTTGGCAATATGGAAGTATTGAGAGGATTAGAAGCAACACTTGAGAATGTATTTTGAAGTGCATCAGATCTTTGCCTATTTCCATTTCAAAGTATAGGCATAGGAAACATGTGAAGAGACCAAAATACGTAGGTAAGAATGGCTTAAAACAAAAGAGGTAAACGCGTATGTGCAAGAGGCCATCACCAAAACCAATGATGGAATCAAGAATGTGTGATGATAAACCATAACGCAACCAGGGAAAGAGGAAAGATGTGCTTGAAAATAGACAAGACTCCACACCAAAAGAAAAATAAAGAAAACGTGTGGGTAGAAGAAAAACATGAGAATAAAAATGAAGATAAACAAAAATTCATAAGTAAAACCTTAGATATGTACAACATAATGAAGGAGAATGGAGAGAAAGTAAGGAGAACAACTCACCAAGAGGAAGCACGAAATTTAGTTAAGAGGAACTTTGAAAATCTCCAAAAATGTGTTTTGTAGCTTGAGAGAATTTCGCCCAGCAAGAAGGAATACAGTTTGAAGATCATGAATAATAAAAAATGAACAATAAAACACTTTTAAGTAAATGGTGACTCAAAAACCTAACTCAAGTCGAGCAATTAATTTAGGCACAAAAATGGCACGATGAGTGAAAAATGTAAAACACATGAAGAAATGCGCCAAGGCCAGAAAAATACTAATGTAAAACGCATGAAGAAATACGCCAAGGCCAGAAAAAGACTAATGTAAAACACATGAAGAAATGCGCCAAGGCCAGAAAAAGACTAAGTCTGGATAAAAAGTGTAATAGTGCACTTTTTCAGCGCTATTAAACTTTGGAGAATTCACTTTCATGCAGGGGCACTAGTGCCCCTGCACTTTTTATACTTAGCCAATTTTTGGCTTGTGAGCAAGAGCACAGTTTTTCAGTGCAACTGCATTTTTCACAATTAACTAAGTACAAACAGTGAGACTTCACGAAGGGGCTCATTTCAAAGGTCTTCGTGAGGGAAACAAAGGGGGATGCTCAAATTGACTATTTGAGGATTTGGAATGTGTTTTGAGGTGGCTTGAAAATCACCTTGTTATGCATGCTTGAACTTCACGAATCCTAGGAAATAGACAAGTTTCATAGGGGTTATCTGTGGAACGAGCGCTGCTAGATTCTATGATAATAAACCTACACCACTAAGTAGTAAATGAACAAGTAGAAAAGAGTGAGAGAGAGCATTACCCATGAGACTAGACACTCTCTAGAGCACACAGATGCACTATTGAATGCTTTCTTGAGAGTTGTAGCTATTGGAGGGACCTCAGTCCAACATAGATTCACTTGTAGAAGTGTTGCTATAAAGAATGAAAAGATCTCAAAAGTGAAGTTAAACAAAGAGCTTGAATGAATGAATTGAATCCCCAAATTGAGAGAAAATGAGGTATTTTGTTTCATGTAAGGGTGGAAAAGAGTTGTTACACCCAAAATCATAACTACCAAGACACATTTCAAGAGTCAAGATTTGAGATTCCTCATTTCAAACTCAAAAAAATTCCAAGACACTAGCATGCAATGTAGACGTTCGTGTATCGTGCAAGTGTCCAAGGCATCAATTTTGAGAAACATGTCATTAGGTTATTGGTGCTTCACCACTAGTCCACATGGAGTCAGAATTATGAAATTATGATCCATGGGATTTTTTCCCTTAATGTGTTTAGGCATCATAAATGCTAGGAAAAGAGCTAAAATGTAGAATTTCCCATAGGTTGAATTCTATGACATTACATTTTTCCCCCACTTTAGTGGGCTTGATTTTTGAAAAAATCAACCACACTAAAGTAGAGAAGAAATTTTTTATTCAAATTTAAAGTTTTACAGATTTGCATGCCAAAAAAGAGTGCCTCGAAGGTAATCGAGGTCGAGATAGCCAATATCAAAAGTTCCCCTAGCAACCGATCTCAACAAACAATGCAAGATTGGTTGTGAAAAATCACACAAAATTATTCCATCCAAAACTCAAATTGTTAGTCAGTTTAAAAAATCAGAAGAAGCTACAATGGCAAGAAGAATGGTCACGAAAAATTTCATGATTTGGAAGAAAAATATGGTAAAGTGGTGACTATGTGCCCCCCTGAGTTTTCCCTCAGCTACATGTGGTAAATTTAGGATAAATTGGGGGGCCACAAAATCCAAGAAAAATGGGCCTTGAGGGGCCTATATATACCTAGGTGGGCCCCTAGAAGGGTCATTTTCACTATTCACTGTGATGAAATTATTGACTTTTGTGAGAGAAAAGTCAACAAAATGTCAAGTAAGAGAGAGTATGAGGCATTGAGATCGGAGCAGCTGAGGGAGGACATTGCCGAGGGCTATGAGGTGGACTAGGTAGGTCTCAAAACCTCATTTATAGTGCATTTTAGCATATTTTTTAGATGATTTATCCTTGTCGAGTTGTGCATGCGTCTGTTTTTCACGTAGTCTAAAATACAGGTTGGAGTCTCATTTTTTCATTGTTGTCTCGAGTACATGCTAGCGTCCTTAGGGCTTCAATGGGGGAACAAGACATATGTGTGGAACGCAAAATTCTATAGTAAATTTTTCTTTTAGACTTTTTTCAAAATCCCATGTTTTGACTTAAGCATTTTTCACTTCTTGCAAGACTATCCCGAGATCTAGGAGCATCCCAATGGGAAAGCATACCATTTGATTCGTGAGTAGAGGGATTTCCTTAGCGAGGATGAGGTCACCCATCTACATCAGGTCAATCTTTGGAATGCATTCACTATGCCAAAGATGAGATACCATGAGTGGATGTCGATGGTCTTAATGGAATGGTGGGATGCCACCACATCATCTTTCTAGTTTCCTATTGGAGAGATGATGACTATCACATTAGAGGATGTGTATCAAATTTTGGTCCTCCCCATCAGTGGATGGAAGGTGGTGATAGATGACACCTAGTCAGCACTAGAGTGATCAAGGGGTGTTCTCTACTGCTCAGGGTAGACTGACAATGGTGACAGCATGGGTCACATTTATGCACATTGGTATGATTAGGTGAGGACCACCACACCCATGTTGTGTCATGTGATGGTTGTGACTATGGCCTTCCAAGTCACCATAGATGAGGAGTCTCTCACCTACATGAGGGCCTCATCCATACCATACATGAGATGGTTGAGCATAAGACATTCTTTTCCTAGGGGTGCAACATGTTGGTGCACATGTACCAGGAGCTTGGGTGGTACATGCACTATGAGTATCGTAGCCTCACAACATGCACACTATTGCAAGTGTGGAATTTTTCCCACATCATGTGCATGAGGACAATCAATTTCCCATAGACATGATCATACATTGTCCCCATGGCGACTTGTAGTTTTGGCGTTTATAGTTTGAAACCCTTGTGCTTGATTGAGGTAGATGGAGATGCTACCATTTTTTTAGGTGGGTGGATGACAGTAGGTACCTTAGGAACCTACAATGGGGCTATTTTCTCATAGGTTTTCATGATCATATTATTATTCCTTATTATTAGAGTCAGTTGATGTGGCAACATGGCCATGTACAGACCATCCCTCCAGTAGTCCCCACATATACCCAGGTCGTGAGGAGTGTTGTTAGACCTTGGGACATCACCCATCCCTCCATTATAGACATTGTTCCATCAGATGATGATGAGCCTAGATGTTGATAGCCATGGTAGATAACATTGAAATAGTTATAGATTTTAGAGCATGGTGAGAGAGGCACCATCCTCATCCAATGTTCATAGAGGATACCCCCAGAGGGGATCTAGACCCATAAGGGAACGTTCTAACACAAGCACCACAAGAAAACAGGAGAGGGTGAGGACGTGGGAAGCCACAAGGTGAGGAGAAGAGGCCACAGGAAGAGGAGGAGCAGTCGACAGTGTCATCGAGGCCAAGGCAATAGTAGAGTAGGTCAGACCCTCTACCAGTTACCCCATCTTGTTGGCACCACTAGTAACACCTACCATCAGAGTGGTGGTAGTCCTAGTAGCACCAAGAATAGTCATCAATACTAGTGACACAGGTCCTAGCGTTGCTCCTCACCTTGACCTTGCCTGGCAAGCAGGGGACCCAGGTATACTAAGTATGTGAATTATATTTCAATACCTTTAGTTTTCTTTGTTTATGATTGCACAAATATGCTATGCGATACTAATCTTGTTCTTTCTTTTTGTGGTTGTAGAGGATGTATAGGGATGGATTGGGTTGATAGCCAAGTGCATATTAGAGGTGGCCCCTAAAATTCCCATCTAGGGGATGGTCCTTGAAGCATACTGGATAGTTTTCGTGGGGTGACATGCCCATTTGTTCGAGTTCATAGTGTGTATGAGGACCGCTTATGAGGAGCAAGGGGAAGAGATTGTGCAAGGGGTTACAGATGCTACTACACTTCGAGCGTAGCATGACTAGCTATTAGGGGAGTTTTGGATGGCACTTGCAAAGCGAGACACAACCATGGTGAGGGATAAGGTCTCTAAGCAGGAACATGGAGCCCTTCAAAGTTGTATCAATTATCACATGAGTCATTCAGAAGTTGTGATCTTGACAAGTGATCAACAGCTACAATAGGAGCTAATGTAGGCATGGATGGTGATATGCTCTCTCTAGGGGGAGATTAGGGGGATGCGTGCAACCTTATCTAGATCATGCTTACACCACTCTAGATCCATGACCACCATTTAGCCTCAACTACAGCCACAATCAAAGTCGGGGGGCTTCGAGAGCCACATGCCTCAACCATAGCTCCTATTTTGTACATCAATTTTGCAGCCATGATATATGTGTGTGTGTGTGTGTTTTGTAGATCTTTTTTTATAGACAATGATACACATATTCAATGGCCACTCATTTTTTGACGATAGTGTCCCAATAAATGTATATGAAATTTGATATATATATGAGATACTGATTCTATCATCATGGAATTGTGTACTTTTATATGCATGTTTTTTACTTTCATGTATGCTGATAATATGGATGTTACATGTAGATGGATGTATGTTTACATTAGATGCTATCATAATTTAATGAACACACATGGATGCATATTAATTAAATACAATGATGTTCTAACTACCTTAAAAGATGTAATGTAATGCATGGATACATAGCACATGTATGTATATTTCACACACATGCACATGGTCACATCATAACACAAAAAAAAATTCATAATGTGTTAATGAATAATGCCAACATATGCAGTGCTACTACCCTTAAAGAGTGAACACCACACATATGACACATTAGACACTAGGCATAGTATCAACAAAGATGCATCGCATTAATGGGTTCTTTTAGAGGTGTTCCATCCATATGCAAAAATCCATAGGTACCCAAACCATACACAAAGACAACAATATAAGGGCCTAAGTAGTTAGGACTAAATTTCCCTCTCTGATTAGGTGGCACATTCACATTTATCTAATTCTCATAGAGAACCAGGTCACCTACCCTGAAAGTTTTAGGAAGCAAACTTTGATAAGGACTGAATTTCCCTATCTTAGTAATAATCATTGATAAGCCTTAAGATGATCGAGGGCCTATATTAATCGACACTCACTGAGCATCTCTAGGTGTTGCAAACAATTATATCAATAAATCTCATCATCAATTAAGCCTTTAAGGGAAACTCACAAAAAATAAATTTCTAACTCTAAAGGTGTGATAGCTTCAACACCATATACAAGGTTCTAAGGCATCATTCTTGCCACCGTATGAATATTTGTGTGATAGGAACGCAAAGCATACATTAACTAAATATGCCAATCATTACCAAGCTTAGTAACTATTTTGTGAAGAATGAGCTCAAGAGTCTTATTAGACTCTTCTGCTTGGCCATTAGATTGAGGATAATAAGGTGCAAAAACTATATGTTGAATGCAAAATTTCTCCAAAATTTTCTTTACTTCCTTGTTCTTGAATGGCATACCATTGTCAGAAACAAGTGTAGAAGGCAACCCAAAATGAGAAATAATGCTATTCAGAAGAAAACTATAGATAACTTCAATGTTCATAGATTGAAGCGGGATAGCTTTAACCCACTTCATGAAGTAATCTATGGCAATAATGATAAATCTATGACCCTTAGAAGGAGGTGATATTTTCCCAATAATTTCAACCCCAATTTCACAAATGGCCAAGGAGAGGTTTGGTTTTGTAACTCTTGTGCAAGTGCATGAATAAGATGACTATGTTGCTGACATTAAGTGCATTTTTTAACAAGATCAAAGTAATATTGTTCCATCATTTTCCAAAAGTAGCCCATGTGTATCAATATCTTCACTTGGGATTTACCACCAAAGTGTCCACCCCTAGAACCTAAATGGGCTTCTTTAAGGGTGAGGGGTATTTCCACTTTAGTGAAACATCAAAGAAGCAAAATTTAATAAGATTTCCAATAGAGGAAATAAAAAAATACAATATAACAAGCTAAAAGATTTTGTATACGAGTGCAATCATTTTTCATCACATCATCGAGAAAGTTTCCAATCTTCAAGTAGTTGTAAATATTAGAGAACTGTTCTCCTGAGTCCACGTGAGAACACACAAGGGCATTAAATTTAGGTTCATCAAAAATAGTTGGAGATCAAAGGACCTAAACCATGAAGTGGTATTCTTTTGTATCCTCATCTGAAGGTACTAGGAAAGCAACACTTTCCATGGCATATGAATGTTTATTCTCTCTCCTAGGGACACTGTCTATCGTGAAAGAGGATAACTGATTAAGAAAGGAAAAAGAAAGGTCTCAATATAGAGACAACCTAATTTTCTTAGCTTGGTAGGTTCCCATAATTTGATTCACAATAAGCTCAAAATCACCCAATATATGGAGATGTCTTATTTTTAGTGCAATCATGGCACACAAGCCAACAATGAGGGCTTTGTGCTCAACAATGTTATTAGTACAAGGAAAGTTCAATCGAAAGGAGAGAGGGACTGGCTTACCTTCAAGTGATATTAGAACCACACTTGCTTCAAATAGATTCTAACATCTCGACCCCTCGAAGTACATTTCCACTCAAGATCATAATTGATCATGAGAATTTTCTCATTAGGAAACAAATCCAAACCTGAGAAGGAGCAAGATGAGGGAGCATCTGCCAATTGATCGGCAACCACTTGACCCTTAATTGAATTTTGAGTAAGCAATTTTATATCAAACTTGGAAAGTAACATCACCCATTTTGCTAACCTCCCAACAAGGTCAGTATTGGAGAAAAATTCTTTAGAAGGTCACTTTTTACAATGACATGGGTTTCAACATGGAGAAGATAGTGCCTTAGCTTTTGTGTAGTAAAAACAAGACCAAGGAATTGCTTCTCCATGGAGGATTAACAAGTTTCATAATCAACTAGAACATGACTAATTTATTAGATTGATCTCTCTTTCCTGACATCATCATACTGAGCCAACAAAGCCACCAATATATATGGTGATGCTGTGAGGTAAAGAAAAAAGGGTTTATCCTGCATAACTGTTATTAGTATAGGAGGATTGGCCAAGTCTGCTTTGATTGACTCAAATTCCTTCTAGAACTCTTCATCCCATATGAATTGAACATTTTTCTTTAAAAAACCAAGTGAAGGGAAGGGTACTATCATCCAATTGAGATATGAATCTTTGAATTTCCTATGTCTTCCCTTGTAAACTTTGTTATTTAGTAATATTCTTGGGTGGAGGCATGTTAACAATAGTGTCAATATTATTTGTATCAACTTCAATTCCATGATGAGAGACTATGAACTCCAAAAATTTTCTTGTGTCTATGTCATAGACACACTTAAGAGGATTAAGTATCATCTTATAGAGTCAAAGCCCCTCAAAAATAAGATGAAAGTTCTTCACATGATCCTAATAAGTTATAGACTTCACCAATATATCATCAACATGGTCGTCTAAAATATTATGAATGAAATCATGAAATATTAGGATCATTGATCATTGGTAAGTAGCTCTCAAATTCTTTAACCCAAAGGGAATGACCACATAATAGAAAGTACCCAAAGGGGTAGTGAAGGTTGTCTTGTACTGATCCTCTAGATTTATACAAATCTAATTATAACCTAAGAAACCTTCCATAAAAGATAACAATGCATGGCTTGTAGTCAAGTCCACAATCATATCTATATTAGGTAATGAAAAGATTATCCTTAAGAGAATCCTTATTAAGATCATGAAATTCAATGCATATGTGAATATGTCCATCAGGTTTACTAACAATAACAATATTCAAAATCCAAGGGGAGTAGTCGATTGGATAGATAAATTTTGCTTTCAATAGCTTCTCTATCTCATTCTTAACCATCAGCGCCACGTTAAGATTTATCTTTCAGATTTTCTACTTAACTTGCTTGGCATAGGGACATAGGATGATATTTTAAACCACTATATGCTCATCAATTCCAAGCATGTTCTCATACATCCAAGGAAAGATATCAAGATGAGAATGCAAGAGGTTAGAATGTTCTTTAGCTTCTTTGGAAGAATGGAACTTTCCGACCTTGATCACTTTTTTAGAAGACTTAGGATCCATAGAGATTTTAGTAGTTTCTCCCTTAAAGAGATAACTATGATCTCCAAGATGAGATATTGGAACATCATCTCCAACATTGGATAGAGGGTCCTCCTCATCAATACTCAAGATAAATTCCCCAAAGTATGCTCATTCATTCAATCGATATGGGAATCATCTTTTGTGATGAAAGGGAGGAAAGGGGGACTAGGTACCTAGGAATTCCTCAAGTTTTTCATTTGAATCAAAGACATCTAAAGGTACTTTCTCAGCTTGCCCCCTATCTTCTATTAATTCAAGATGGACTAAACTCAGTGGTTCAACTAAAATCATATTAACACTCCACAAAGGTTTCTATTTAGATTGCTCAACAAAAAACCCCAAACCTAGATAGCACTTTCACAACTTAAACTAGATAGAGACTTAAAATTCCTTGCTAAATACACCCTAGGCCTTTTTCCCATAGCCATATCAAGAAGCGAGTTGATATCCAAAACCATAGCGATTTGTAAAACCTTGAGAGATGATGGCTCTAAATGGAGGGATTCATTCCACAAATAAACATCAGATGCATCCATGAGAGCACAATTGTCTACTTTACTTAGTTCAAAAACATTAACCTCTTTACAAGAGTGGAACTACTCTCCTTGGTAAGGGAAGGACTAGTCTCTTGGATAGCATCATAGTTCTCTTCCTCAAAGGGAGCATTGTCCCCTTTTTCATTAGAGTCATTTGGAAACTCTACACAAGTGGGACTCACTTTGTATTCCCGAACAAAGAATTCTAATAGTTCTAAGGAACCCTAATCATCACCAAGGAATGCATTTGATTCAAAAGGAGGAGGAGATGGGGAGGACTTAGGACTTTTTGCTTTAGGTGGTTCATGTTTAATGAAATTCGCTTTGGGGACAACCTCCATGGAGGGTATCATTGATGAACATGTCATAGAATCAGCAATTAATGATGGAATACAATTCTTAAGAGTGGAGACAATTGAAGCCCAACTGGTAACTACTAACTCACAAAGATGAACAGCTTCCGGGTCAGCTTTAACCATGACCACCCGATTATTTGCAATGAATTTTAAAGAGTGATGTAGATTAGATATTATAGCACCCATAGCATGAATCTAGGGTCTCCGTGAAAGAAGGTTGTAAGGTAAAGGGTCAGGCATAACATAAACCAAAGTAGGTAGAGTAACAAGGCCTAGCTACAAAGGTAATATTATCATGCCTAGAGCTTGGTGGCTAACATTATCGAACCCACAAATGTACAAAGAACTAGCTAGAGAAGATTAATCAACTTTAATCATAGGTAGTAGTTCAATACCATGAATGTTAAGGGCTAAATTGGTGTTAACGAGGGTATGCCTAATTCCAATATTATTAACATTAATTATAATCATCAAAGGGTCTACTTGTTTCTACACATCTAGAGGTGGGAGTTCGTGTAGATGGAATTTAATATTTGATGAATATATACAAATATGAGCCAACAAAACATTAACATCCATAGGCCTAGTAGAGGCAAGTAAGAAGATCTTTTGCAAGGCTTCCTAAAGCATTTCCTAATAAACTTAAGCGGTCTAATGAAAATCCCATCGAAGTGAGATCTTAGTTAGACTAACACGAAGTTTCTTGACAAGATCATAATCACCCAATGCTTTAGTCACAAGTTTATGTGTCGAAGGAAGACTTGGTTGAGAAGGTAGTAAAGAAGTAGGAACAAAAGGTTGTTGATCCAAGTTTTGTTTGTTCCTTCTTGTATTATATGTATGCCCAATAGCATTATAAGTAGAGTTCATAGCTTTTACAAACCTTAATACAAGTCTAGTGAATCATTGTGATACAAAATCCCATAGATATAATGGGTATGTGCAAGATCATGATGGGCCAAAAAGTGGCGATATAATGGGTATTTGTAGGGTATGTGGTTGATGACTTTTTTTAGCCCAAAATTGATGTAACTGTTACCTATTTTCACCCTCAGGCTCAATTAGGCAAGGCATCTATGTTGCATGGTGTTCACAAGGGCCAAATGGGATATTTCCTAAGGGTTAGTTCATGCATCTGATAGCATTTCATAGGGAGCTTAGTTGGGAGGCCTGCTTTGTTGGAATTATGCTTCAAAAATCACAGACTCGAGCCTCCATTAGAACCAAGTCGACATGACATCTTCATTGTCTAGCCGACTAGCAGCTTTGATACTTTATGTTTTGTCTCTATTTTGAACAAGTCGCTGTGACCGAGTCTCTTTCTCGCCGAACGCATTCACTATGGAGCCTATCACTATAACAAGAGGGGTTTAGTACAACCTCTTACCACGTGGATTTCTTTGGCTAATAGGCCATTCAATCATCATTCGGCGAGACTCATGGCAACCACAAGCTTCGAGATAACCTATAGCGCTCAGTGAGAAGTCCCAGCGACAAGAGGAAGTCACACCGACTAGAAACTTTAGAGTAGGCAAAGGAGATCATTAAGAAGTCTTGGCAACAACATGAAGGGTTTTCCAATAGTCTTCCCGATGACTGGTGTCTCACCTAAGGAGGGTTTCTGCCATCAACATAAGATGCGACTTCGGCATATGGTCTTGGAAACAATGAGAGGTCTCACTGAAGAGGTATGAGGTATCGCCGTAGGTCCCCCTGATTTGTTAGTAGTCTCAACCATGATTGATGTCTTCATCGTAAGGTATTGGTGAATGCATTTAGTCTCGCCAATTGATTTGGGGGCCTCAATATGATTGCCTTCGGCGAGAGTCTTGCCAATACCAGGATGGGCTCGCCAAAAGTTTTAAAGCTCGACATAGGGTCCTACTGAAGTAGTGCAATCTTGCCAAAGGATGAGAAGATCTCAGAAAGAATGCGGGAGTTCGGCATGGCTCTCAACGAAACAAAAAGAAGAAGAAGCTCACCGAGAGAAAAGTGATCTCGCTAAGATGTTTCACCGACGGGGTGAACTCTTGCTGATGAAAGGGGTCTTGGCCAAGGAAATAGTTTTGCCATAATGTCTTGGCGAAGGCTAGATGTCTCCCCGACCCAAGGAGAAGTGAACACATTGCTAGGCAAGATGGAGGATGTCATTGTGAGGTCTGGCCGATGGAGTGGAGTCTTGGCGAACGGGGAAAGATCTTCGGTGTAACCCGAGAGGCAAAGGGAAGTCTACAAGATGTCTCAGTGAATCAAGGTGGTCTCAGTGATGGAAGGAGAAATCAGTATCACTCTTGGACCTCGCCATGATGTCTTCCTTACCAATGGGAGCCACGCCGAAAGGAATATTGTGTTTGAGGAGACTCAAAAAAGAAACAGAGCTTTCGGTAGGATGTCTTCCCAAATGAGGGTGGTCTCAGCGATTGAAAGGGATCTCCACGTGACTCGTTAAGCCCGCTGTGACCTCTTGGTGATAAATGGTGTCTTGGGGATGGCTTCAGTAGGATCGGTATGACTTTACGAGCTTGATAGAACTCTCATCGACTGTCACATGCTATGTCAGCGGATTCAGAGGAGATAATCACATCAGCGAGACACTTTCAGTGTCTCACTAAGATGTGATTCTTTTCAAAAGAGTTTTGACCGCTTGCAGAGCTTGCATGGAATACACTCGACCAACTAGGAGGAACTGAAGAGAGCCATGGTAGTCTGATCAAAATGAAGAATGTCAATAGGACGAATGCAACACATATCTATTGTGAGCTCAAAGCATTCAAGGCATTTAGCCGAAGTGGTTCGAACAAGACACGACACCAAGGTCAGAATGAATGCGGTAGCTATGAAATATCTGAAGAAAACTTCTCCAGGGATGACTCTTCACAGTAGGGACACACAGGTTTCTGCATTAATTCAGTTGAAAAGATCTAAGGAGAAATATTTTCTGAGGATTGATATTTTGTAAGCCCTAAGGGGCCGACGCAGTTTGTATATAAGGCATTTTTTGCCTTTTTGTAAATAGTTCATATTATGCATTCAGAGGAGTGAGTTATTTTTATCAATCCTTTCTCAGCTAATGTATGCTATTTTGTAACTTAAATTGAAATCAAGAATGCAAAAAAAGAGTTCACCTTGAAAACAAGTACTAAGGCTCTTACCACTCTCATTTTCTGTATGTTAGCTTATGTATGTATTTCCGTAACAATGTTTTTTTTCTAAATCTGTATTCATACTATTACCCATTTTTTGCCTATGGGCTAAATCAGGTAGGGTAACCCGTGCTTTTAGATGTTCTTGAAGACCAAATGGAGGAACACTCGCATCAAGATTACCTATTTCTAACTCATTTTCTTCTTGTGTAGATGTAGAGGAAATAATTTTAATGTCCAACATGTGGAATAAATGTGGCTCCCAAGAGGGTTGAGCCCAGCGTGCATATCTTCGGTTTGGGGGTGGGTTTTCTTTTTAATGTTTCTGCCTTGCCTTTCCCTCTTTTCCTCTTTCTTTCTTCTTTCCTTTTTCTTGTTTTGTCGAGGGCAGGGTTGGGTCAGATTCTGAACTTGGAACTTTTCAAAGGTTTCAGTTCCTGTTTCTTATCTAGTTCCAACCCCGCCTCCATTGTTTCTATCTTTGTCGGGCCCCTTTTCGTTTGTTTCCATTAGAGGCAAAGTCAGAACAAAACCAAACTTGGAACTTTTCTAAAAGTTCTAGTTTCATTTTCTATTCTGGTTTCGTGCTCGTGTGTGTCTCATTCTCTTCTTTGGCCTTGCGTTTTGACCGTGGGGTTGTTTTCCTTTCATTTTCTTCCTTGTCCTTTTTTCCTCCCTTCCTTGCTTTTATCTGAAGCGGGTTCGGGTCAGGATCTGAACTTGAAACTTGATGAAAGTTCCAATTTCAGGTTTCATCTTGGCCCCATCCCCGCTCTGTTTCACCCGGGATTGGACTCAGTTCCAATCCTGCCTTTATTTCTTTCTTTTTACCTTGTGCATTTTTCTTTCTTTCTCTCTTTGGCGGGCCTAGAACTGGGTCAGAACCTAGACTTGGAGCTTTTTCATAGGTCAGGTTCCTTTTTCTGTTCTGGTTTTGGTCCCAGTTTTTCTCTTTCTTTTTTCTAATTTTTGATCGAGGGATATCTCCCCCTTGCTTCCCCTTATGTTTTTCTTCATCCATTCCTCCTCATGTGTTGCTGGAGGTAGGATCGGGTTGGATTCTGAACCTGAACCTTAAAGAAAGTTTCAGGCCTAGATTTGGTTCTGGTCTTGGTTCCACAGTTTTCTTATTTTTACCCTTGTTTTTGTCCTGGTCCCAATCCCGGTCCTACCAGGATTCGTCTATCTTTGCTCTCTCTCCCTTTCTCCCCTGGTCCTAGTTCCGTTTTCATCCCGCCCCCACCAATTTTGAAGAGTCTTAGTGAAAAGGAGTGCCTTCACCAAGAAATGAGGACCTCACTATGATGTCCTGCCAATATAAAAGTGGTCTTGGTGAAGTGAAAGAGAGTTCAACGGGCATCTTTCCAAATGAAGGGTTCGCCAAAGGAAAAAGAAGTCCAAGAAGTCTCAGTGAATGAAAGTGGTCTCAGCGATGAAAAATGATATCGGCATGACTAATAAGGCTCGCTGTAACCTCTTTTCGATAAAGCAATGTCCTACCGATAGGGAACCAACCAAAGTCTCCCCGACCCGAGGAAGTCTTGCTGAATATGGAGCATAGCGATAGGATAATGAAGTTTCAGTGAGAAGACTCTCTGACCACCAGATGTTTCCCCAAAGTAATGTAGCACTCAGTATAAGGAATGAAGATCGGCGAGATGTCTTGTCGATAGAAAGGAGGGGCCTCGCCAAGAGTTGAAGTCATTGCCATGAGGTCCTAGTGACTTACCAGAGTCTTGCCGAAAGGAAAGAAGAGCTCGATAGAATAAAGTGCATTTGGGGTGACATTGAAGATGTATCATCGACAAGAAGACATAGGGTTTAGGAATAATGTTTTTTCTTCGATAAAGAGTCTCACCAATAGCCAGGTGTCTTGTTGAATGAGGGGAAGCTCGAGGTAAGAGATTCAACATCGTTGAGAGGTCTCGTTGAGTGTAGTGGGTCTCTCCAAAACTGATGCCTTCGCTAAGCGTGGAGTTTTTGCCATGATATCCCAGCGACAGAATTGTGTCTTTCCAATGGCCTCAGTGGTATTGGTATGACTAATCGAGCTCGATATGAACTCTCATCAACTGTCATGTACCATGCCGATTGTTGCCAAATGATATAATCATATCGGCAAGACACTTTCAGTGTATTGCCAAGATGCAATTCTTTTCAAAAGACTTTTGACCAGCTGCAAAGCCCACGTGGAAAACGCTCGACCAACCAGGGGGAGCTGAGGTGAGCCATGGCAAAATAAAGAATGTCAACCCTAGATGAATGCCACATGAATTAGAGTGAGTTTAGGGCATTCAAGGTGTTCACCCAAAGTAGCTCAAGTAGGACACGATGGATCTGAATGAATGCAGTAGCTATGAAATATCTGAAGAAGGTTCCCTCGAGGGTAACTCTTCACCGACACACACAGTAAGGACACGTAGGCTTCAGCATTTAATTCAATAAAAGATCTGAGGGAAGATCTTTCTTAGTCGGATATTTTTTTAAGCCCTAAGAGGGTCGACGCAGTCTGTATATAAGGCATATTTTTCTTTTTTGTAGTTAGTTTTTTAATTATGCATTTAAGAGAGTTAGTGATTTTTCATCAATCCTTTCTCAATTAATGTATGTTTTCTGTAACTCAACTGGAATCCTGAATACAACATAGATTTTACCTTGGAAGCTTGTGTTCATGTTTGTATTGATTCTCATTTTTGTATCTTTCTTTTGAACATGCAAGTCTTTAACTGTGTTTTATAATTCTACACTTATGTCTTAAAGTTGTGAAATTGATCTTTCCTTCTCAAGATGTGTATGTAGACCAAACCTGTTAGGGCTCAAGCATTAAATATGAAAGAAGTTGTTCTAATTATGTGAAGCAATAGGATTTAAACTTTCAAGTGTATGTTCTTCTTGTGTTCATTTCGTGATTTCCCATTAATAGGGTGTATCACCATAAGTTCAGTTTCATTTTTATGAACTTTCCTTCTCCCTTTCCCTTCAAAGAATCAGTAGTTTAGGTGGTAACACAAAGGAAGTTGATCTTCTCCGAAGGTTGACCTCTATTTACAAGTGACCCATAGCTTTAGAGGTCTTCCCATGTTACATTGGATTGTTGGACACTAGGTTCAACGAGGGTGCAATTTCAGATGATAATAGTTTTGGCACACCCGGTGGGACCCAGTTAGAAGTAAAATTCTTGAGCTTTACTATTTTGATGTGCTGATAGTAAGCTAATAGCCTTTTAGAGGTTGTTTTTAAGCATATCTCGCGACTTTGCGCGAAGGAAAGGATCAATGTGATTATTTATATGAGAAAGATAGAAACTAGAAGTTTGAAAGCTGTAGAGTTTCTACATTTATCTCCTCCAAGAAGAAGAGGGAGGACTCTCAGAAGGACTGTTCCTTCTCTTAGAGTTCATTCAACATCACCTGGTGTTAGTAACAAGACAGTGTTTGCATATGAAAGAAGAGAAAGAAGAGATTCTCTAGCTGGACATTCAGTGTCCCCTGCTCTTAGAATAGAACCTTCTACCTCATTATTTGGGGGTTTCAATCATGTGATAAACAATCTTTTTGCTGCAACAAATACCTTTCAGCCAAGTTCAAATTTAGTACCAGTTAGTTCAAGTCCTGCTTCAACAAGCATACCAACGCATTCTAGCTCAATGGCAGCCCCAAGGGCCTTTGCTTTTGTACCGCTCAACTAGGGTAGTCCCCTAAATCTAGCACAACATGATGATATTCTATTAATAGCATTAAAAGGGATATCAGAGTTTACTGGGGAAGGACAAGTGACACCTTTTTAGCATATCAGAGATGTGGCAACATTGTGCAATGTGCATCATGTGACACAAGAAAATGTAACTGTGAGGTTGCTGGCTACATCTATCAAGAAGAAGGAATTGGAATGGTTTAGAAGCTTGCCAGTGGGTTCTATAAGGACATGGGATGAGCTTGGTGATGAATTTACCAATTTTTTTGAGGAAAAATCTAATCACCTGTCTTTGGTAGAGAAACTAACAACCATCAAAAGAGCCCTGCAAGAACAAATGGTGGACTTTAATACCCATTTTCAAAAGACTTGGAACAAAATACCTGCTACAATAAGGCCTTTTGCTGATTATGCATTGTTATACTATTTGAAAAGTTTAAATAGTGATATTTCAGTCATGATATTGTCTATGGGGGGTATTTCTTTACCTCAGGCCTATAGCATAGCTATTAAGGTAGAGAATAATCTTATTCAAGTAGGAAAGTTAGCACCTAGGCCACCTAGGCCCTATTTCACTGAAATTCAATCAAATATGCCACTACAAATGCCATCTTTAGCCCCTTTACCCGCTCTTAGAGCCTTACCCATTGCTAAGAGCTAGGGGGTGTCAGCTTCAGGACCATCAAATGAATTGCAAGAGGTTAAGTCTAGTCAGCACAAGATAGAAAAAATTTTACAAACCATAGAAAATGAGTTGACCAGCATGAAGAAACAATATCAAGGGGCAAGGCCGAATTTTCAATAGCAAAACCAACTGCAAGGCCAGAATACAAATTAGTCTTATTAAAATCAGGGATATCAGTACCAACAAAATAGGCAACCCTATCAAGGTGGTTATCAAAGACAAAATGTCAATCAAAGACCAGTCCAATCTTATAACCCAGCTCCTATCAATGTTGCAAGTTTAGTGAAGGATATGGTTCCAGCCCAGAACAACTTTGTGATAGAAAGTGAGGGGTGTCATTCATGCAATCAAGCATAAAACCCATCCTCATGCTCAAATGGGGCAGTTAATCAGGCATCTAAGGCCTGGAATGTTTGTCAGTCCACAGTTATATGCACTTGTCAATATACTTGAACAACCAGATATGCATTTCAATGAGACTGCATTTTTAAATTGGCAGAGTGAAGAGTTCTATGGTGTGAATGTTGATTCACCAATTTTAGCCAATACAAGAGCTAAAAAAAGAGCTCTAGAGGTGGAGCACTCAACTGATAGAAGTGGGGGGCCTACAACTGAAGGAGCATCATCCACACCCATTCTAAATGTACCAAAAGGAGCTTCCGCCTTACCAGTTAATGAATAACCTCATAAGACTAAAGAACTGGCTGCTGCCAAAGGACCTCAGAAGGTAACTTCAGTTGTACCTTACAACATCATGGACAATATGAAGAGGATAAGCATGAATATGACCATGTGGGACTCCTTAAGCATTCCGGGACAGGCTGATCTACTCAAAAGGGCATTGGTTCAGGATGTAAATCCTAAACAAGTTGCTACTGATTCCCAAAGAGTCCTGATGGCTAATGATGATCAAGAGAAAGTTTCTAATTCCAGTAAAAAAAGGGAGTCTTTGACTCAAGGTAAGAATGTGAGACCTCCTCCGTTCTATGTTTCATTAATTATCAAAAAAAAATTAGTGCACAATTGTATGGTAGATAGCAGTGCTACCTGCTCTGTAATGCCCAAGCAAGTAGCTGATCAGTTAGGTTTAAGGTATGAACCCTTAGAAAAGGGAGTACTTTAGCTAGATGGCTCATCTATTAATACAGTAGGTCTTATCAAAGATACTAGCTTAATTCTGCATGCCTGCCCTAATTTTTGAATTTCCCTAGACATTTATGTGGCAGATGTGCCTCCATATTATGGGTTATGTTTGTCAAGGGAGTTTACAGCTAAAATAGGGAGATACCTTTCATCTGACTAGCCTCACATGTTATTCCGTACTAGATATGGAGCTAGAGTAACCATTAAGTTTGAGCTACTTGCAAACGACAATATAGAACCTTATGTGCCCAATGCAATGAATGCCAATTGCGTAATTTTTGAGCAAGATCAGCATGCTGCTATCTTTGATCCTCGCATTATTGTTGATGACATTCTTGATATACTTCTAGATGAATGGGTAGCAGGCCAGACTTCTAGTGCAAAGAGTGACTTGGTGTCAAATGCTAGTATGGGCAACTACATGTTTCAAGAAGTTGATATAGTGATGCCTAACTTGGTTAAGGAGTCAGGGAATGTTTATGATCAGCAAGATGAAGTTTGGAAAAAAAATTGATGGCTCAAGGAGCAGGCATGGTGCTAGTGGGGGTGCATTATTAGTTTCCCCAGAAGCTGAAAGATATTATGCAGCCTTTAGGTTTGCATTTTCATGCACTAATAACACAGCAGAATACAAAGGTCTCATCCAAGGGCTAGAATGGGCAAGAAAACATGGAATTAAGTGTTTGAAGGTGTATCAGGATAGTGAATTGGTAGTAAATTAGGTTAGAGGTTTGAATGCTGTTAAAAATAATGTTCTTAAATTGTATAAGCACAAGGTTTGGGACCTCATTGAGGATTTTGAGGCCTTCAATATTATTTCAATTCCAAGAAATCAGAATCAACATGCTGATAGATTAGCAGCTGTGGGAGCTCAGTTTGATATTCCGAACAACATAAACAAGGAGTCTAATCAGCAGCATATCAAGGTTATTATCAGGTCTTTTGTGCCTGATAACAATGTCAATTGGCAGGTCTTTGAGAGCAATGAGTAGATTCTGCAGTTTCTACTTGAAGAAGATGTGTTTGCAATATCAAACCAAGAGAGAATCAAACAACAGTATGGAGACCAGGTACTACAATTAAAGCACAACAAGTTGCCTAAGGGTCTAGTTACTTTAGAAATTATTTTTAACTCTGATGATCAGGTTAAAAGTAACAAGCCTAATTTACTGGTTCAACAAGATCATTATGAGGACTTACAAGTTGCACCCAAGAGAAGCCTCAGGATAGGAAAAATAAACACTGCTATTGAAAAGCAGTCTTTTCTGCAATTATTCTAAGAATTCATTAATATATTCACTTGGGAATATAGAGATTTGAAGGGATTTGATCCACATCTTGCATGACATACAATAGAATTGGAGCCAACAGCCAAGCCCATAAGGCAAAAACAAAGGCCAGTCAATCCCAAACTGGAGCCACTAATGCAGAAAGAGGTCTTTAGACTTATAGAGAGTGGGATTATCTTTCCCATTAAGCATACTAGCTGGGTTGCAAATCTAGTTCCTATCAGGAAGAAGGACGGAGAGCTTAGGTTATGTGTAGACTTCAAAGATTTGAACAAATCTTCATTGAAGGATGTGCACCCTCTTCCATCTATGGAGCAGATTCTTCAATGTGTATCAAGTTTTGAATGTTTTTCTTTACTAGATGGCTATTCTGGTTATAACCAGATTTTGGTAAAGGAAGAAGATCAATTTAAAACTGCCTTCACTACCAAGTGGGGTACAATGGCCTATAGGAAAATGCCATTTGGTTTGTCTAATGCTGGAGCAACCTTCCAAAAGGCTATGGACATGGCCTTTAGCAACTTGATGTATGAGTTTGTTTTAGTATATCTTGATGATATCACCATCTATTCCAAGGAGGCAGCTAATCACATTGACCATTTGAGGAAAATTTTTGAATGTTGTCAGGAGTTTGGTATATCATTAAACCCCAAGAAATGTGTTTTCTCTGTCCATGAAGTAAATCTTCTCGGGTATGTAGTGTCTAAGAAGGGGATCACAGTGGATCCTAAAAGAGTGGCAGCAATCTTAGAGCTTCATTTACCTCTGCATAAGAAAGGACTTCAGAGTTTCATTGGACATATTAATTTTGTCAGAAGATTTCTTCCTAATATAGTAGCCTTAATAAAACCCCTTACAGCTATGTTAAGGAAGAGTGCAGAGTTCAGGTGGACCCGAGAAGCAAGGGATAGTTTTCAAAAGATTAAGGAGGTGTTAGCTTCAGCCCCAACATTAGTCAACCCAGATTTCAGTAAGGATTTTACCTTGTATGCTTTTGGTAGCTTTGATGTAATCTCTGCAATCTTAGTGCAAAAGGCTGTAGAAGGGTTGGAGCAGCCCATTGCTTTTTTCAGTAAAGGTCTAGAAGACTATGAGTAGAAGTATACCTTTGTAGAGAAACATGTGTTGGCTGTTGTAAAAAGTTTGAAGAAATTTAGACATCTTTTGTCTCACAACAAAATTCATTTTCTAGTGGCACAATCGAGTGTAAAGGAATTCTTACTCAACAAGGATTTAAGTGAAAAATGGGTTAGATGGATCACGAGAGTTATGGAGTATGATGTGGATATCTAGGTCACTAAACTAGTAAGGGGTAATGGTTTATGCCAACAACTGTCTAATGAAGATTTCCCAACAGCAGAGGATCAATGAGACTCAATTTTGGTCAATATTGGGACAACAGATGAGGAAGCTACTAGCTGGTTGCGAGAAATGTCACATTTCTTAAGAACCAGGGAATGCCCACCTAATCTAAACAGAACAAAGAGGGGGTACTACCGACTCCAGTCTATTCCCTTTGTCTTGATTGATGATGTGTTGTATAGGAAGGATCACAGTGGAGTGCTACTCAGGTGCATTGATAATGATCAAGTGGATAAAATACTACATGAGTTCCATGATGGACCCTCTGGAGGTCACTATGCTGCAAGGAAAATAGCCTGTAATATTTTAAGAGCAAGCTATTATTGGCTTGACTTATTTAGAGATGCACACACGTATGTCAGGAGATGTTCCAAGTGTGCCTTGTTTTCGAGTAAGGAAAAGCTTGTTGCTTTGCCATTGCAACCAATTTAGATAGAGTAGCCGTTTATGAAGTGGGGAATTGACTTCATAGGGGCAATTAACCCACCCTCAAGTGTAGGCCATCGATGGATTATCACAACAACAGATTACTTTACACGCTGGACAGAAGCCTTGCCCCTAAAGGAAACCAATGAGGTAGCAGTGCTAAGTTTTTATGAAGACCTGGTTTGTAGATTTGGAGTCCCAGATTTTATAGTTTCTGATAATGCCCTGACATTTGTTGGTTTGAAGGTTGCTGATTGGGCATTGAAGAAGGGAATTTATTTGAAGACAAGCTCCAATTATTATCCTCAGGGCAATGGACTTGCAGAGTCCACTAACAAAAATTTGATTAACATTATCAAAAGGACACTATAGAGCAATCAGGGGGATTGGCATGCTAAGCTAAAAATTACTCTTTGGGTAGACATAATCACCCCTAAGAAGGTGATTGGGAACTCCCCTTACATGTTGGTGTAAGGTAAAGAAGCGAAATTACCTATCTCTACTAAGCTGCCCGCCTTGGACATTGCCAATCAGCTAGTCCTGTTTGAATAGTCTGACCCACTCACCTTAAGATATACTCAGCTGATGGAGTTAGAAGAAGCCAGGAATAAGGCTATGAAGAACATGGAATGTTAGCAAATCCTGACTAAGATAACATTTGATAAGAAAACTAGATCAATAGATTTCATGGAAGGAGATCTTATGCTGAAATGGGATGTTCTAAAAAGCAGGCCAAGTCGTCACACCAAATTTGATAACATATGGACCGGTCCATTTGTTGTCACAAGTTGTAAGGAGCACAATGCATATCAACTAGCCACAACAGAAGGTTAGGTACTTCCTATTCTAGTTAATGGGATACACCTCAAGCCCTATTTCCAAGTTTGACAGGTCCATTTCTTGTACATATTAGTTTAGGCTTTATGTTTTCTATAAGTGTTGTTAAAGCACAGTAAATATTTTCTTTTCAATTTCCCCGGTCTTGCCATTTTTTGGCAATCTGTTAGGATTCGTGGGTCTCAAGGTGAGTTTCGGCCATGTACAAAACTGATATTTTTGTTTATTTTTTGAGCCTCCTATCGACTCCATGCCCAATGGATAGGCCTAGGCTACTGGTTTCCTTGTTTAGTAAGAAAATATCTAGCAAAGTTCACCAAAAATGTTACCCATTTTTTGCCTAGGGGCTCAATCAGGAAGGGTAACCCGTGCTTTCAGATGTTCTCGAAGACCAAATGGAGGAACACTCGCATCAAGATTACCTCTTTTCTAACTCTTTTGCTTCTTGTGTAGATGCAGAGGAAATGATGTTAATGTTTGACACATGGAATAAATGTGGATCCCAAGAGGGTTGAGCCCAACATTCATATCTTCAATTTGGGGGTGGGTTTTCTTTTTTATGTTTTTTCCTTGCCTTAACCTCTTTTCCTCTTGCTTTCTTCTTTCCTTTTTCTTGTTCTATTGAGGGCGGGATTGGGTCGGATTTTGAACTTGGAACTTTTCAAAGGTTTGGGTTCCTATTTCTGATATGGTTATGTCCCTGCTTTCGCCGTTTCTGTCTTTGTTGGGCCCCTTTTCGTTTGTTTCTGTTGGAGGTGGAGTTGGACCGAAACCAAACTTGGAACTTTTCTGAAAGTTCCAGTTTCGTTTTCTGTTCTGGTTTCACACTCGTGTGCGTCTCGTTCTCTCCTTTGGCCTTGTGTTTTGACCGCAGGGTTGTTTTCCTTTCTTTTTCTTCCTTTTCATTTTTTCCTCCCTTCCTTGCCTTTGTCGGAGGCGGGTTCAGGTCAGGATCTGAACTTGAAACTTGATGAAAGTTCCAGTTTTGGGTTTCGTCTTGGCCCCATCCCTGCTCTGTTTTACCCGAGATTGGACCTGGTTCCAATCCTGCCTTTCTTTCTTTCTCTCTCTAGCGGGCCCGGAACCAGGTCAGAACCTAGACTTGGAGATTTTCCAGGGGTCAGGTTCCTCTTTCTGTTCTGGTTCCAGTCCCAGTTTCGCTCTTTCTTTTTTCTGATTTTTGATCAAGGGATATCTTCCCCTTGGTTCCCCTCATGTTTTTCTTCTTTCTTTCCTCCTCGTGTGTTGCCAGGGGCGGGATCGGGTCGGATTCTAAACTTGAACCTTAAAGAAAGTTTCAGGCCCAAATTTGGTTCTAGCCGTGGTTCTGCCATTTTCTTGTTTTTGCCCCTGTTTTGGTCCCGATCCTGCTAATATTTATCTGTCTTTGCTCCCGATCCCTTTCTCCCCTAGTCCCAGTTTCATTTTCATCCTGCGCCCGCCAATTTTGAAGAGTCTCAGTGAAAAGGAGTGCCTTCTCCAAGAAATGAGGACCTTGCTATGTTGTCCTGCCGATAGCAGAGTGGTCTTGGCGAAGTGAAAGAGAGTTCGTAGGGCATCTTGTCAAATGAAGGGTTCGCCGAAGGAAAAAGAAGTCCAAGAAGTCTCGGTGAATGGAAGTGGTCTCAGCGAAAAAAAATGATATCGGCATGACTAATAAGGCCTGCTGTAACCTCTTACCGATAAAGCGATGTCCTACCGACAGGGAACCAATTGAAGTCTAAGCCCCGACCTGAGGAAGTCTCCCTGACTCTAGAGAATAGCGATA
>VDFB02382757.1:0-11530 GCA_007258455.2 Sequoia sempervirens
TTAATCAAATATACACTTATATGAATAATTATTTCTTACAATAGGTGAAATATAGATAATATTTAATATGTGTTGACTACAAGTGTAATTTAATTATTTTACTTTTGGCACCTACAATTAAATATTAACCTCAAAAAATATGGTATAAAGTTTAATTTTATAGTATAAAAATAATACATAAACCTCGAAGAAGACAATATATAAAAAACATATACTATACAAATGTATTTTTAAATTTGTATTTTCCATTTCTTTCAATATTATAACACTTATGTATACATGAATATTATGTATTATTATCGTATCCTAACATCACACAAAAGTTAATGATTACAAAAACAAACATAAATTTTCTATATCTCCATATATGTTCATTCCTTATTAGTTTAGATACATTATCTTTTAAAATTGATTGCATGCTTTATTTTCTTACATGTAAATTTTATACAAATACATTTTAAGATTAATTGCATAAATTACATGTTTACATGTATACATAATTAAATATGCTAAAATTTGAGATAAAATTAGCTATTTCCTAATTTATTACAGTCCAATTCATCTATCTAAAATTTAAAGACAACTAAACTTATTTTCATATCCAAGGTAATTGATTTTAAGACTAAATTCAACACATTCTTCAACATTATTCTTAAAAGAAGCTTCAAAACCACAAAGTTCTAGGGAAAAAAATTAGAGCCAAGCTGAATTGGTTAAAGTGCGGGGACAAGGGTTCCAAGTTTTTCTTCAATTACCTGAAGGAAAAGAACTCAAAGGAGAAAATTGGCCAAATTTGGGATGGTACCCAAATGCTCTCATCTCAGGAAGAGGTTCTTGAGCAGTTCCATTCCTTCTATAAGGTTCTCTTCTCCTCGGAAGATGGAGGAGTAGCTGGCCTGAAGGCGAGGGGGCTCATCAAAGGCCTCATTCCTAAGAAGATTGTTGAGGAGGATGTGGTCAAGCTTGAGGCTGATTTAATGAAAGAGGAAATTAGAAAGGCAATCTTTTCTACGAGCAATGACAAGTCCCCTGGTTGTGATGGGCTTCCTGTTGATTTTTTTAAAACCTTTGAAGATTGAATTTGTGAGGACCTGCTGCAAGTCTACAAGGAGGCCCCAGACAAGGGCTCTTTAGGGAAATAGATTAATAGGAGGATCATCAAGCTGCTCCCAAAAGGGGAGACAAATCCTTAGTTAAGAATTGGAGACCCATCACCTTATTAAATGCCACTTATACGATTTTGGCTAAGGTTATTTCCCTAAGGCTTGCCAACATTCTCCCAAAGTTTATAACCAACACTCAAATGGGCTTCATAAAAAGGCGATATATTCTAGAAAACTTGATCACAAGTTGGGAGGCTCTAGAATGGGCCAAGCAGTCCAACCAAGATTCGGCCATGCTGCTATTGGATTTCAAGAAAGCTTATGACAGAGTGGAGTGGGAGTTCCTAAGGGTTGTTCTCCAAGCATTTGGCTTCCCTGCGAAGTTTTACAGTATGGTGAATACATTGTTGAAGGATGCCTCGGCCAAAGTTGAGGTTAATGGCAAGTTGTCAGAGGAAATAATGCTATAGAGGTCAATTCGACAAGGTTGCCCCCTCGCTCTAGCCCTTTTCGTAATTGCTTCTGATGCTTTGTCTTACCTACTAAAAAATAACTCCTTTTCTCCCAAGATCAGAGGAATCAGACTGCCTGATAACAGTGACCTCACCAATGTGCAATTCGCTGATGATACTTCATTCTTTGTGGAAATGAATAAGAGGAATTTGGACTCTTTAATGGTGAAGCTTGATTTGTTTTTCCAAGCTTTTGGGGCCATGCTGTCCAAAGCTAAGTCCATCTTCCTAGGCTGGAAAGAAAATCCTCCGGAGTGGTTGAATAGGTTTGGTTTCCAATGGGGAGGCCCCAACAAGCTGGTCAGGTACCTAGGAATCCCTTTTGCTGTCAATCCCAATCTCAAAGAGATGTGGATTTGGATTAGAGGTAAAATTGATAGGAAGCTTGAGACCTGGAATACAAGATATCTCTCTCTTGTAGGAAGAATCCAAGTGTGTCAGAAATTTTTTGCTTCATACAACATTTATTTCGCTTTTGTGTGGTTCTTTTGTAGCTACCAAGTGAACGAAATTCAAAAGAAGATAAGGGGATTCCTTTGGTTTGATGGGATGGGTAAAAGAAAGAGACACTCGGTGAAGTGGGACTAGTGTGCCCTCAGTAAGCAGCAAGGGGGTATTGGCTTGAAAGACTTAAAAGCTCAAGGTATAGCACTTGCTGCTAAGTGGATCCTTAAGTCCCTGAGTGGTAATGAACCTTCAAAATTTTTGGTGAGAAACAAAATTCAAAAGGCGGTCCCAAAGAAAGCCAAATCTTGGAAACTCCTTCCCCTAAGTGACATTCTCCTTAGCAAATGCCCCATGGTCCCTGCTGGCTCGCCGGTATTTAGGAGTATCAGGAAGGTGTGGGAGCTTACTAAGCATAAAGTTAATTTAAGGAATTATAACATAATTTTGAAAAATAACCAGAAGTGTCATTCCTCTGGATCTATGTGGTGGAATCTAGAGCATAATAACAAGACTCTTGCTCTGCTTCAAGGGTGTTCTGCCAAAGCGTGGAATGCTAAAGGTATCAGAACCTTTGGAGATATTCTCCCCAGGGCTAGTTTAAAAACTTGGAATGAGTTGTGCCTGGAGTTCAACATTCCAAGCTCCAAGTATAGAACTTTCTCCACCATTCAGGAAGCCTGCAATGGTGCAGTTTTGCCAATTGCTTCGGGAGATACGGTCAACATTGCCCAGGATTTCATTTGGCAGGATGGCACCAGTGCTAGTAATGTGAAGGCCAAAACAATTTACAATGAACTTACGAGTAGCACCATTGTGATGGACCATATTAACTCCTGTTGGGGTATGTCTGTGGACATTAAGAAGTTTTAGAATATTTTTTATTTTGTTTGGCATAGTTCCATCGAGCCTAAAAAGGATTCCTTTAGATGGCTTCTTCTTTTACAGAGGATTCCGTTTAAAACTAACTCTAATGATGTTGAAATTTGCAGCCGCATTATGTTTTGTATCTTTTTTAGTTTTGGAAAAAGTTATAATCAATTTGTAATTCACAATTCTGTATAGTTGTTTTTAACTATTGACAGTCTGTATCTACCTAAGACATTTAGCTTTGATCTTTGTATCTAGCTGTGCTATATAGTTCTCAGTAGTGATATATTGTTGTTGGCATACTGTATCTAGCTGTGGATACGTTGAATTCTAACTGTTCATTCTATTATTAATTAAAAAAAACATTATTCTTAAAACTAAATATATTAATATCTCTTATTCATTTCTTGGCGGTAATTAATTTACCTGCATAATTTAATTAACTTAAATTACTTAAGAACAAGGTTCCCTTTTCCTTCCAATACTACCTTGATAAAAGCATTTAAGATTATATCTAACTCATGCATTGTTATCACTATAATTAAATTTCGTATTTTCTCTCTTTTATTTTATAAAATAAAGTATTTAATTTGCCATTTTCATATATTATAATAAATTAATGTATACATAAATTATAAACATTATTTTATTAATATAAATTAGTTGAAGGAAATATTAAGTTTTCTTTCCAATACAACTTTCACAAATAATTTCAAACATCTTCTTACTTCACTTTTGTGTAAGATATATTGACATTGATTTTGGGGTTAGTTTCTTTGCAAATTGTGATTTGGTGGTGGATTTGGAGATGAATGTCACTTTTCCTTCTATTATCATACTTTCTCTTTCCATGGAATCTATAGGTGTTACAGGGACTTTCCAATTGCTAATTGTTATAGATCCCCCACTAACCTTTATGCTATTTGGTAGAGTAGGTATCCCTTTAGTCTCTCCTTGTGGGTGTTTAGAATTTGGCTCCTCGCTTTATACATAGTAAACCCATTTCTTGTTCTCAATCCTCCCATTTTCTTATATTTGGATAAGATGTGATTAACAATAGAAAATATTATTATAATAATGGATTGATCTACATGGTTAACCATTTTTTTCCTTCCCTTCCTTATTTGAACAATTGGGTATTTAATTAATAGATAGTGCTCATGGTTAAACATATTGACCTATATCCTTATTCTAGGGATAATTTGTATTAGAATATTTCAATCAATTACAAGTAGGGAGGTAGTTTTGGATGGTGGTTTTTGGATGTAGGGTCAACATTGCTTATTTCTCAAGCCGTAGTTCTCTTAATCCAACCCTTTCATAGAACACATTAATGTTCTTCCCATTTTAATTAGAATTCCTAATATCCCTCTTCCAATTTGGAGTGACCCTTAATTTTATTCCATTAGTAAAAGTATTCTTCAATTCCTAAATATGGACTCTACTACTTCAAATCTTAGTCAACATCAAAATTTTGAAGGCTCTTCCTAAAAATATCATTCTAAGAATTGAAGACAAACCTTGGAATCAATTCATGGATTATCAGAATCTTCCCTTTTTCTATAAATGGCACTTTGCTATTGGACAAATAGATTTTTATTTCACCCACTCTTGTCACTTAGTGGTGGGCTTAAATACTTTGTGCTAAAAGTTCCTTCTTGAAAACTTGATTATTGGTGATATTTTTGAACTTTGGGGTGTTCTTTCAAATCAAGTGGACCCTAATGTTACCATGGTGACAAATATTCATGCATAGGCTATTTCTATGTTTTGTCAAGTTTATATGATCCTGAACCAAAGGAAATAGGGTTCCACTTTTTAGGAGATGGAACTAGGTTTAGGACCTATTTCGGTCTATGTTCATTAGGAAACCCTAGAAACTTCAACCCAATGATTCGATTGAGGGAAGGGTTAGGAGGTTTCCTTAGGTGTGATTAAAAAGGGGGTTCACTAGTAAATGAAGTTTTTAAGGAGAAATGAAAACCCTAATGCACTAAACCCTAGAAAGTTGAAAGAACTAAATCAAATGAACAAACAAAAATTAGACAGAAAAGAACTTGGTAAACTAATGGATTCCAAGCAAGATCTACAACTCTAAAATTCTACTTTTTGAAGTGCATTGGGACTCACATGCTAGGCTAGGAAATTTACTCCTAATCTAGGTTTTGGCGAAAAATCTAGAATCTCCTGGTGGCTGATTAGGATCTGCAAAAATATAGCAAAAAGGGTGTACTGGGACTCATACGCCCAGACAGTTGCAAAGTGTGCCAAAAAAGTGAAAAGTGTCCTAGGAGAAAATTTTTGAAGTGAACTTTGTGAGCCTCTAAATACAAATTAAATAAGCACTTTCCCACTGGTTTCATGTAAATAAGTTGGATATGTTGCTCTAGATCTGATTTTTTGTGGGCCTTGACAAATTCTTATGAGAACTTTGCAATTTTGGTACTTTTGAAGGCTTCAAGTCCTATTTTTCTTCAACCTATAAACTTGCAACATAAAAAGAGAGGGAAAAAATGTTGTTCTTTTAGGGAATGGTGGTTTTCCTTGGTCATACCCCATTTTTGTAATCAAACCTTAATGAGAAATTAAGCATGAATGAGATGAAACATGAAACATAAGACTAAACAATAGAGCCTTGTTTGAAACCTTGTAGATCTACAAACAAGCATGAAGTGGCCTTAATGGATGTAGATCTTGATCACGACTCTTGATGAAAGATAATTCCTTTGAATACTTGAATTGATCTTGAACAATACATCACAACATTAGCTCAAAACCACATGCATGATGCACTAAATATTTGGCATGATGAAATGACTCTTGATTGTTGTAATAATCTTCTATAAATCTGCCCTTGAATGCCTTAGAAATGCTCTTGTGAAAGTACCTTCTGAATCTCTGCAATTCTAGCTCGTTCGGAGAGAATTATGTGAAATAAGCTTGGGCCACTATACCAGAAGGGCAAAATTACAACACTACAAAATTGACATGTGGAAATCTAGGATAATAAAATCCCATCAATAATTTGATTTAAAATAGGTCCTAGTTAAAGTGGGACTGGGCGTATGAGTCCTAGTGGCTTAAAACCGGCACACAAACTCTAAGAATGTCTTGTTTAATGCGATATTTAAAATAAATTCTTGAGACCTAGGTGGGACTCGTACGCCCAAGGTGGTGTATGAGTACCAGATCACTAGATCTAAAACACATAACCAAAAACATTGAATTATGATTGGTTATTTGATAAGTCTGTCAAGATTATCAGAGTAGAAAGATTTTGGAAGTAGTGGAGCATGGATGAGCGGACAAAATTAAGACCAATAATCCCAATTAGGCCAGCGAATCCCAGATTAGAGGTAGCGAGGCGCTTTACAGCACATAGAATAGGAGCGGACTACGGACCATTTAGTTTTTAAAGGGCCCTAAAGCTTAATGAATGTGTAAAACACATTGCAGAAGCACTAAATCAAGGCAACGATGAGCTCGTTTTAACATTAATTATTCCCAAATTAAGTTAGGAAGGAGGACAGGCAGGCACTTTGGTGCATCCCCCCACTTTGGTGAGAGGGAGGCTCACACTAAGGTACACCCACATCAAGAGGGTCCAAGGTGTACCAAATGTGAGTGGTGGGAGGTCGAGGAGGTGGCGAGCTGGGATGCAGGAGACCACCGTCAATCTGCATTTAAACACCTGTAAGCCTGGCTTGGCACCAAAGCTATCCACTGGGCGGCTGCAATAAGGGAGCCACAAAAATTAGAATTTGAAATACGGGGCTTCAACAAGTTGCATTGAAGCGCTAAAGACAATTTGTAAAGGATTGTTTAAAGGGATCTTTGCTTAATTCGCGTAAGGTCTTTTCTTAGGGAACATCGTGCCTAATGTCTCCAAGAGAGGAAAAATCAAAGAAATATCACGCTCTTAGAGGAAATCAAACCCAATGACACCACCAAGAAAAGAACACATTGAAAGAAGAAAGAAAATCACACAAAGAACATAAGGATGTAAAAAATAATTCCAATGTATGCCCCCACTTTAAATTGATTGTTAACACCATTGTTGTGAGTAATCTTCTTTAAAGGTCCGGCGGAAAGAAAGGAGGAATCCCTATAGATCATATGTTTGCGATAGAACTTATGCGTGGATGAAGTTTCCAACAAAATCTGACTTGAACTCGAGACGGCACAGACCAAAAATGCAATAAAACAAGCGGAACGTAGCAGAAGGTAAAATACAGGATTTTCCCTGCTGCCATATATAGAGATGGTGACTAAGCCGAGAATAGCATGAAGTCATCATATCTTGGGGTAGGTTCATACGAAGCACCTTTCCCCGCCAGATTACCAAGACAAAAGGGGTGGAGGCGAGGGTGATAAAAATGACCCGATTGTCAGATCACCCTGACATGACTCGGAGATAAAAAAAAAAATATTAAGGAAAGAATTTAGTCATAAAAAATGGAAACAATTAACTTGTGAAATAAAATGACTCATTTGCATTATCATTATGTTGATAATAATTAGGTAGAAAACTATGACATCCATGCATTTATTTTACTATAAATGAGGTGAAAATGGGTAGAAAGGCTACATTTTTATGCCCTAAAATGTTGCAATAGTTTCACCCTTGTTCTCCTTGTGTTGTGCAGTGCGGTGCTTGGGTTCATGACATGGCTTAACCACCTCCTGTAGATCTTGGATCTTGTATAAATCTGGCAGTTGTATCAGGCATTGATAGGTCAATCTTTTGGTGCAACAGTAGCTACCTATGTAACAATTGATATCAGAGCCGAGTTCTCTAATTGAAATGACTTGGAGATCAAACATATTAAGGAGAGAATTTAGTCATAAAAAAAGGAAACAATTAAACTACCCAAATAAAATGACTAATTTTTATTATCATTATGTTGATACAAATTACAAAAGAAACATATATTGAACCCATTAACAATAATTAGGTAGAAAACTATGTGATTCATGCATTTATTTTACTACAGATGAGGTGAAAATGGGAAGAAAGGATAAATTTGGCAATACTAATATATGTTGTTTAGAAGAGTTTAGCCATTGGTCTCAGCAGTGTTGTGGCACTTGGATCTTACAGGTTCATTGCCTTGGCTTAACTCCCACCTATGGATGGATCTTGTATAAATCGGCCAGTTGTATTATTGAGTATTGACAAAGTCAGATCTTTGGTGCAGCGGTTCGTAGCCCTGCTCGGACAATTGGTATGAAAGCCCGGGGTCACAAGTTTGAACACCTAAGCTTATCAATATTTTCACCCTTAGTATCCCTCGTTTACGTGCTGCTTTTTCCAGGATTCGCGGGCATAATCAGGTACGAACCCTTTCACAGATGGCGCTAACACGTTTCGCGATGTTGCCCATATTTTTATTATTTAAGTTACATGCAAAGACTTATAGTCGACGACTATGCCCAGGTCATCCACAATATGTGGTTTTGCAATTTTGGCCAAAATGGACGGTGAATTAAATTGCCCAACTAATGTACATTCGAGGACACCTATATTTGGCAAATGCGAGGAATTTGAAAATGGTCGCAAACTAATTGATTTGTGACATTTTGTGCATAGATTCCTAAATATATTTTGGCTGTGAGATAAAATTGCATTTTCAACTGAATCCGCATAATATCCTTTAGGAACTATTTTAATAGTAAACGCCATTTTAAAAGAGTGGCCTGTATTGGCTAACACAATTTTTTTTTTCTATGAAGCATAAAATTTTATGTTTTCTAATTTAGATTCGTGACTACAATATCTAGTACTTGCAATTGGTTTCATAGCATTTTAAACAATTTTTTCTTAATTATGTTTTGAAGTCAAACCACTTACAATTTAGACATAGGTTTACTTGTTGACTGTTATTCCCCCAATTTAAACTTGAAAATTTTAAATTTTTTAATGCATTCCTTTACTCACCCTTGAGCATGTGGAATCACAAAAAATGATTAAATTTGAAAATCTGATAGAGATGGTGCAATTTCCTTTCATGGGAATGATCCTAACCCTATTCCACAAAATAAGCCTAATTTTCATGCCAAAATAATTCACTGTCTACAAGATTTTAATCCTTACATTTTCCCGTCTATGATTTGCAAACTTGATCAAAATCTGAGATTCTAGTTGCTGGAGCAATACAAATTTTGGGTTTTTCTCGGAGATATATCATTGAAATGTTGTCCAAATTTTGTGCCAAACAGAGCCATTTTGTGGGAGATATGGAGATTTTTGTCTTTCATCCAAGTATAGTTTCAGGAGAAATGAATAAGGACAATTTTGGAGTACTATTTGACGTTCTTTGATCAGCTTCAAGTGACCTTTTGAGGTAAAATACATATGAGGATGGCATGCTATAAGGTCCTATGTTTTAAAGGTGAATGACTTTATTAAAATTTGAATGTTTGCAGTGACATCATAGAGTCGATATTTTTCGTGGAGTTAGGTTTAACAAAAGTTGTAAAAATGGGTAAATATATTCATTTTGGAAAATGAATTTATTTGAGGTGGTTTTGAAAATATTTATAAGGAAAGTTCATATTCGAAGGTTATGAATTTCATGTTGTCATAAGTTTCCAAGGTTTTAAAACTCTTTAGGCAACCGACTCATAGGTTTTAAAGTTGTCATTTCCTCCGACTTCTTGACATCGTCTCTCTCTCTCTCTCTCTCTCTCTTCAAAGAATAGTGCAATAATCAAGGATGTGTGCACAATGAATTCGTTGAAACAAATTTGGAAACTTTTTCTTAGTGACTATATGCAAATGCATAAAACGGATTTGTTAACTCAGCCTCAAAAATCCATAGGCAACATAGGAAAGAGCACATGGGCGGTTTGGTAGAACATCTCAAAGAAATGTCTTCTCATGGGAAGTCATGATCGTACCTAGATATAAATCAAATTAACATTGAAGAAGGCTTTGAAAACTCTCAGGATAATGCAGTTGGTGAGGTGTGCACAGTGTATCCACAAAATGGATTTGTTGAAAATAAAGGCACCTCAGGAAAATGAAAGAATAAGAGCACATAAACTGTTCAAAGGAAGATCTCATGAGCTACAGCTCTGCGATCCCTACAATCTTGGATCAAAATGCAAAGCCAAATTTGGTCCCATCGCTGATCCATGGCAACTGAAGATTGAATTAAGCAGATTCTCAATGAATTGTATTCTTGACATGGCTCGTGCCTACACATGTTAAGCATTTGATAAACTTCAATAGCATAAAGATGAGTTTAAAGTAAAAACTGAGAACCATAAAAATCAGGTATTCCTTCATGGATTCTTTCACAGCTAGGATTCGAGCTTCGCAATGCTATTTGCGTTTTCTGTTTGGTTCTTCATGGACTTGAAATTGTTGAGGATGATATTTGTATTCCAGTGGATACAAAGCCACCAATTTTGACCAATTTCCATCAATAGATATATGATCCTGCATGGCACTTCTCATGCAGAGTTAATGACTACAAAGAACTAGTGGACCAATTTCTTCATGTGTCTATTGTCTTTTTAGCGCTTCAAAAGAGATATCAAGAAGCAATTGAAAAAATAACTAGAAGGATGGGTTCAAGGATGGAAAAATTTATCTGTCAAGAGGTAGAATCAGTTGAGGACTATGATGAATACTGCCATTATGTTGTAGGATTAGTTTTCTTGGGATTGTCTAGACTGTTTCATGCAGCTTTTCTTGAGGATTTGCCTCTAGATTTCTTGTCCCATTCAATTGGTTTATTCAGAAAATCAACATTATAAGAAACTACTTTGAAGCACACCAAGGCAGTCAACAATACCATGATGGATTTAAACAAATGCGTGAGCAGATTATGTTTAAATATGATCAAGTTGCACGTATGAATGTTGGAAAGATTACATCCATACTCAATAGTGGAAAAAGCTCCTTTGCTAGGTGTAGCCTCCAAATCACCTCTAGTGACAGCCTAAGAAATCCTTCTCCGATCACTCTAAAGGATGATCTACCATATTCTTGCTCGAGAAGATGCAATGGTACTCAAAGATTCATTTTGAATATACCACTTGAGGATGAGAAAGGGAATTCGGTTGAGAATCCAAGTCTCTACAAAATAGAACTCGAGAAATATGGTGGAGGTTTATTAGATTCAAAAAGTGGGGCTACATCTGGTGGTCTTCATAATGATTTTAGGAAAACTACTTCATCCTTGAAACCCCACACAGAACCTGGAGTAGGACCTATATATTTTGTACTTAATGTTGACAACTATACAAGGGGTGAATCTGCATATAAAGGAGGGAGATTTAGTAACTTCATCACTGGATAAAGAAGAAATAAAAATTTAAGTAGAAGTCAAGAACGTGTATATGAGTTGTTTAGTAAAGTTGTTAGTTCGGGTAAAAGCAAGAAGTTGAGTACATAAAGAGGGGAAATTTCGGGAAAAACAAAAAGTTTCGAAGGAAACGCATACACATTATCTAAAAAATGCATATGCATTACGGATTGGGTATGCGAGCCGAAATTCGAATGCATACGCGCTTAGCTACGGGTATAAAAACCAGAAACGCGTACGCGTTTTGCGAAGGTACTTTAAAAAATAAAATAAATGGGTCAATGGG